>BMAO01010770.1:0-33188 GCA_019973975.1 Trichonephila clavata
GCCCAAAGCCTGACTGCCGCCAAGTGTGCCAAAACCAACTTGGGGTCTCCAAAAAATTGACTTTGCAGGGGGAACTAGTGCCGGTTTATCCACTGGTCACTTGCGTGGGCGCCCAGGGGCCCAGGATCTGGAAAGGCTCGTAAGGACCCGGATAAGCTGGACTTAATCAGGTTTTCTGGTAATAAATTTCGATTCACCAGTGTCAAAGGGGCCTGTAGATCTTCTGTGCCCAGGATCCAAACTTAACTTAATTGGCACTGGGTGGAACCAAATGTGTTCTCCGTTACGCCACTGAGCATAGTGCAAAAAAAAAATATAATGTTAGTGCACAGTGTGTTGGTCCACACTGTCCTTTAATGTCTACTGTTTACACACATCCTTCATTTGATAGCAAAGTTCGAGGCAGAACCGAAATACCACAACAAAAAAGTATTTTGCTTATTAGTGACACTGGCGGCGCACGTTGGATCGATGCTTAACAAAAGAATTCTAACAAGGATATTTGCGAAAGTGGCTTACAAAAACATCTAATACGGTTATACAACCTAAGACATGAGAGTATTTAAATTCACTATGCATTTGGGGAATTAAAAGTTTTCAAATTAATAATAGTCTACGATTTAAAAAAATAGAAGAAAAAAGTAATATTTTTGTGGTTTTTTTCCTTTTAATTAAGTATTACTTTTTACCTATACAGGTAGATGAATTTATAACGTCAACGTTAAGTATTAGTCAAAATAAGAAACAAATCTCTAGAGAGGTGGCACATTAGATCTTTGCACGCGAGTGACCGACGCCCTAGAATCGGTCCTGTATACACGTCTGCCAATGTGAGGACTTTAAACCTTGTACAACAGCCTCTTTTCAAACAGATCTTTAGTTGATTCAGTAATCAAACCCGTGGCTCAAATGAAACATCTCCGGCCACGAGTCTAATGCCATAATCCCTCAGCTATCATAACCTACGTCAACATCATTATTCCTTCTCTCATAGTAGACTAATGAATGGTACGGATGTATTATAGAGTAAAACTTATTCATAGCTGATAAAAAATCTCATTACAATTGATACTTATAAGAAAGTCAATTTACGAATCAAATCGTTACCAAAATACGAAAAAGCCCTTTACGATAACCTACTAAGATGGGATCTTTCACATATTCATTAGCATAGTAACACAAATCCGATTTACTTACTCACACGATACCCTAAGAAAATCACATCTAATGCACCATTTCTCTCATTGTGTGTCAATGATGACCTTAGCCAAAATGACCTAGGGATTCAAATCATTATTTTTTTTGTCTCCAATTGTCCTTAAATTCCTCTCATTAGGGAATTTTCCAAGTGCCTTTTGTTTCAGATTAGTATCGGAAGTATCTCTCGAAGCACCTGTGAGCCCGTTTTCTTGAACGGAAGACGGTGTAGGCGTGAATACAAAAGGAAGTAGAGATGTGTTACGGCACGCAAAAATACAAAAGAGTTCCGATTGACCGGAAAAATAGAGTTCCTTTATTGAAGTCTGGAGGGAGAAAAGATGAATTTGGAACATTGCAGTCAGTTTATTAGTTGTCAACATAGATGACTTTGTTCCATCATCAATTTATCATGGATGCCTTTCATTCGTTTCTCGTTTGTCAATAGGTGATAAATCTTTTCGAATAAAAGGAAACTTATTTTTAGTAAATAAAATGAATGGGAGTTACGATTGCAATTGATTATACTGTTACAGACTTTATATATATATATATATATATATATATATATTTTCAATATAACCTATATCATCAAAAATTATTGTAAGTATGTCATAAGTAAAAAAGGAATGTGTAGAAGTATGTCGTGAGAATTATTCGAGTGAAGTAAAATTTTGAACTTCCTTAATATTTTTATATGACATTTTGAACATATTAATTTTGTTATTTTTCAATAAATCGTAAGTTTTGCATCTTGAAATGTAAACTATATTATTAAATCGTAAATAAATAAGCCTTATATTAATTCACATTGTAGGTATCTTGTATTTTCACTATATCTTGTACTTGTCTGTACATAAAATCAAAGAAATTTAATTACTGTAAAATTCAGCATATGACGCGCAACCAAACTTTAGATCTGCAATTTTTAATTTTTAGAAACTTCACCATATAACGCTCACCCCCTTTTTAAAAAGAAACCTGAAATCTCTACGTGCGCAATGCTCATATGTTTTTAAGTCATTTATTCTAGGTATTAATACAGGCTTTGGAAGAAAAAAAATGGAATACTTCTAGAAAAAAGAAAGCTTAAGAAGAAATGTCATTTATTAAAAAAAAAAAAAAAACAGTATTTCGATATATGTAGAAGTCTCATTTTTTTTCTATGCTCATATTTTTTTTTAAATTTTCAATCTCTAATTTTTATACTCGGCGTATAACGTGCACATGTAAATTCCGATCTTATTTTTATGTTAAAAGTGCGCGTTATACGCCGAATAACCATTATCTTTTTTATAATAAATTAAGATTAGAATTATTTTTTGAAAGTATTATAATTCATTTGTATAATAATCCTTTTATAAAATTAATTTTAAATTTAACAAAGTTTTAAAAATGGAACTAACATTTATTAGCATTTTATATTCATTGGAAGAAATAAAATAATATCAATTTCAAAAAGAAAGAATTATTTCCTATTATGTATATAATTTGAATAATTTACGACAAAATTATATATCGTGTTTTTCATTCTGTTGTATTGTATACACATATCGTATATTTTTTTAAAAAATATATATTTAGAATAAAAACCATTCTTATATATATATATAAATGTTCAAAGTGAGTGAGTACTCGTTTGCGTCGCACTACAAAGCAACACAAGGCTATTGGTGACGGACCACGTAATTTTGTCAAGTAGAGGGACGACACCTGAGCTATACAGTACCCCACTTTCCACATCTCACCAGTGTGAGTACCCGTATCACATACAGATTTAATGTGCAGAAGCACCTCTACATGGTGGGTCTTCAGAGACAGAAGGGCTCAAACTCGTGACACAACAGCCACGAGTTTGTGACTATGACCACTTGGCTAAGATCATAAGGAGGTAAATGAATACAAAGGAAACAGAAAGGCACAGGATTCAAATTCATTCAATTTTGTCTAATTTGTTAATATTTCTTGTATAGATTCTTAATTAAAATGAACCTGAAAAAAACATTTTAAAAATATTACACGTAGTTAGTAAGTTGTATAAAAAGATGTTTAGTTTTAATCCCTGATCTTCAAAAGTGCTTAGTATAAAATACTAGGATACTTTCACAGAAAAAGTTATTGTATATAAACTAAATACTTCTAAACAATTACAAATATTGAAACTTTTTTTACAAAATATATATGAATGAGTTTTTATATAATCTGTATTCTCATTAATATTTAAACAAAACTTTCAGGCTGTGTATAAATATTTTAATATATCCAACCCTTCTTTAAGGTATTTGACTACCCTAAAATTAGGAATTTTGCCAAAAATTGACAAATTTTTTTATGGTTTTTTTATTGGCCATCTTATTAGCTTTATAAAAATACCAAGTTTATTATTTTCCGTTCTCTAAAACAAAGACTACAAGTGTTTTAGTAAAAGCATATGCCATTACCTTAAGCAAGATGTCATACTTTAAAACGCATTTTATTCGAAATGTGTTTTTTGAAAATGCTCAAACAAATCTAGCGATAGCTCAAAAAATTTTGAAAATTTTGAGCTGAAATTTTTGTGTATGTTTTGCATAATAATAGAAGTGTTTTAACCTTCATATTTATCAATCACTGTTTTATTACAAAATTTACCAGTCCCTTATGTTAATATAATCACAGTTTTTTTTAAGAAATTTCATATAATAACTAAAATAAAGTGCTCTAGTTTTTGTAAAAATTAAAATATCTCTTATCTTGAAGATCATTTCACAAATGAATAACATAGCAACACATCATAATTGAAAAATTGAAATTTTGTCCATAAACTTTTGGTACAGAATGGTCCTCGCTTAGGTTATTTTTTTTTGTAAATTCTTACCTATTTTTTCCATTTCAGAAGTAATATATTTTTTCTCTCCTTAATTTTAGCATAGTTTTCTTAAAATGTACTAAACAAATCTAAAAAACACAAAAAGAACCCCATATCTCCATTTTTTTAAAGAAAAAGTTGTCGCAAGTAGTCGGATATCTTAAATAAACTTGAAAAATTTTATACATTTTTTTGTACAAAATGTAGAATATTGTCAGTTTTGAGAGATATGTAACGATAATTTTCTAAAAATATAAGTAAAAGAAAATATCCGATTCACATAACATTAACTTTTACAATATAATCTCATTATAATGCAGCAAAACATAAGATTCTAATACAATATACATAGTGACGAGAAATTTATATTATTGAATCAATCGAAAAAAGGAAAATACTAGAATAGAGGCAATTGATCTATTCAAAAATGTGCCAAGCGTTATCATACAAGGATGAATTGACAGCACACTAGTTGACATTGAACTTACCCACTGGCACAGAAAATTGCTTAGGCTTTCGTGAGAAAGGATTTTATGCAAAGAGATCGTTTGTAGTGACCCCTACTGTCCTCTTTTATACGAGCCTGTTTAAATTGATCTGCGAACATTAAATTGGTGCTAAAATGTATAAAAGCCGAGTTTCTTTAAAAACTGTATAGTCAAGACTCAAACCTCCAAATAGCTTCCAATAAATTTAAAGCAATAGATATAATATTCTGTGTGATAAGTATCCGTTAGTTTATTATGAAGGAAATGACACTTCTGTATAGATAAGAATAACAATGAATTCTATTGCATAATGATCATAATACTACTTTAGCACAAATGACATTCGATTTATGAATAAAATTAAGCTTCTGTCTGGGTTTATCTTTTTGATAATGCATTTTGGAATATGTCACCCATTTGCATAAAAATATATTGATTTAGAAATATTAATAATTTTTAGGCATAAATAAAGTGTTTTGCAAATACACTGGAGTTCCATTAAATTAGGGATAGAAAGGGCCATGCAAATTGTGTAGCGCTGCGCATCATTTATGCACAAGTGAGGCGCTATGATAACTGAATATGTAGCTCGTACTGGGATGGTTCTGAATTAATTCTTGAAATTGCCAGAATGGGTAAATTGCCTGATTCAGACGCCTTCGAAAGGGAACAAATCGTAGGTGAGAGAATCATGGGCCATTCAATTTCCTAAATCGTCAAACAGCTAGGAATTTCAAGGTCGCAAGTGTCAAGTGTATACCAAGAATACATGGATGGTGGACAAAAAACTAGCAATCGGGCAAACTACAATGGACAATTAACCTTGACCACCCAGTTGAATGACAGTGCTAGTCGTTACAGTCAGTAAACGGACTGTGCAACTCTCACTTCACCATATGGGTTTCGGGATCCGACCTACGAGAGTACCATTGCTCATGCTTACCATCAGACTGCACGTTTTGCCTGGGCAAGAGAGAGTACAGAGACTATAGTGTAGAGGACTGGAAACGAGTAGCGTGGAGTGACGAGTCTCAATTCCGACTGAGAATATGGCGTCAGGCTCATGAAACCATGGATCCTGCATGCCAGGTTGGAACTGTACAAGGGTATGGTGTTCAAACATGGTCTGGGGTGTTTTTTCGTGGCACTGTTTGGGATATTTGGTGTGTGCGCCAACTTCCCTCAATGCAGTTCGATACGTAGAGTTGCTGGGTGATTACCTTCATCCGTTTATGCTGCTCTGTTACCCACACGGTTATGAAGTTTTCCAGCAAGACAACTGTACCTCTCACAAGTCCCGGTTGGCTACTGGCTGGTTGGATGAGCATTCCTCTAACTTTTCTGTCATAAATTGGCCACCTAGAATCTCAGACAAATAATATCGAGCATCTTAATGGCATCTTTTGGAATAAGGCGTGAAAAGTCATCCCACAAAGTACCAACGAACCTTACTGAATTATGGACAGCTTTAGCTTATATTCGGCAAGTCATTCCGTGGAATCGATTCCAGAAACTTGTTGAATCTATGCCTCGTCATGTGGCAGCTATTATCAAGGCCGGGGAGGCCCAACTCGTTACTAGGTAGGTATCCCTAATTCAGTGGCACTTCAGTGTACATAAAATGGAAATAGTAAAGAATTTTTTATCTGATAGAATTAAAGTATTCATGTATAGCAGTGGTTCGTAAACTTTCGATTACCATGCCCCCCTCAGTATGTATCAGCCTGACATCGTAGACCCCTATGATTTTAAGCACTTCCCTCTGACTCCCAGAATTCCCTCCATAGGTTTCTCAATAATCCTAAGACTACCTATGACACTAAAACAGACTTTGTTAATACTTCTTTTTTTCCCTTAAGAAAATAGTTAACATTTTATTCAAAAATAATACGTTGTTGTAAGGGCTATGTAGTTGGAAACCATAAAATTATTTAATTAATATTCTTGATTGAAATTCATGTTCTTGTGGATTTTTTTTTTTCATTGGAAGTAATTTAGTTATCTAGTCTTTCAATTTTTTCCCGAGGCTTTTCAGAATTTGTAAAAGAGGCAAATTTTAACATTAAAAAAAGACCCTTAGCTGATCCTCTAGAAAGGCACTGGGGACCCACACGGGTCCACAGACCACAGTTTAAGAACCGCTGATCTATAGTAAATGACAATATCTTAGGTCATTGGTTGGAAACGCGCGGCCCCCTTGACCGATTTGTGCGGACTTCATAGAAGCTATAGATCTTATTAATTGATATTCACTTATTTAGATAACAATAATTTTTAAAATTTATAGAATTTAATTAAGAAAACAGTTTAAATGTATATTTCTATAGTTAACTGTGGTCATAATCAACTGTATATTCAAATGATAGAATACTTCCCAGTACAAAATGGCAATACTACCGGAGATACCTTATTTCTACTAAAAAAATTCTTTTCATTAATGCTCGTAAAAAGAATACACTATCTGGCCAAAAAGTATCCGGACACCCAGTAGTATGGACTTAGAGTGTCCTGAGGCACATATTAATATGATGTTGGTCCCCTTTTTTGCATGGATGACAGCCTGCACACGTTTCGGTAGACTTTCCACGAATTTTTGATAGGCGACTATAGGAATTGCCTTCCAGGCGTCCATCACAGCTGAAGTGAGTGCTTGCAGTGAGAATGGTCGATTTGGCTGGCTACGTAATATGCGCTCTAATTCGTCCCAAAGGTGTTCTATGGGATTTAGATCGGGGCTCTGAGAAGGCTAGTCCAGTTTTTGAACATCCATTTCGTCAAACCACGTCTGTGCAAGCCTCGTTGTGTGAATGGAGCAGTTATCCTGGTGGAAGAGAAATGGGCCTTCCCCGAAATATTGCCATAGAGTTGGGAGTGCAGCCTTGTCCATAATGCCCACATACATCTCAGAGTTCATGTTTACAGTCACAGGAACTAACGGACCCAGGCCAAACCACGAGAAACACCCCTTACCAATATGCTTCCACCACCAAACTTAACAGTCGACACAATGCAGTCACTAAAGAAACGTTCGCTGGCATCTGCCAAACCCAGACGTGTCCATCCGACTGTCAGACTGTAAAGCGAGATTCATCACTCCAAGGAACAGTTTTCCACACATCCACAGTCCAATGGCGGTGAGCTCTACACCATTGCAATCGATGCTTCGCATTTTGTGGAGTGATGTTTGGCTTGTAAGCCGCTGCACGACCATGGAATCCCAAATTTTTTAATTCTCGACGGACAGTCCTGCTGCTAACACTAATTCCTGATGAACTTTACGACTCCTGAGAAATTTCCAGCAACGAGGACCTGCGACTTTGTTTTCCTACCCTTTTCAGAGTTCTGCGGCTGCGTTCACCAAGTATTTTTGGCCTACCGTTTCGTTTTTCTACCGTTTCACTGCCTCGACGTTTCCACTTCACAATTACATCACTCACAGTGGATTTAGGCTTCTGTAGAATGTCCGCAATCTCACGAAGTGATTTTCCACACCGGTAGCATCCTAGTATACTGCCACGATCAAAAACTCACAAAGCTCCTTTAACTTACTCATTGCCTCACAAACACATAAATACAATCTGACAAACCACTACCAACAATTTTTTAGCTTTCAATTGCGTATCAAATTGCGTCACTCGTCAGAACCACTTTTTTAAGGGGTGTCCGGATACTTTTGGCCAGACTGTGTATCAAAACTTGTCGTTTGTCGAATATGAAGTGTCTGAGTGTTAGTAATCATACAATTGGTGTTACTGTAAAACAAATTTTAAGGTGTAATTTTTTTATTGCAGCCTCCTTTATTACTGCCTCTAATGGTGAAAAGACTCCTCACCTCTGATTTATATGATACAGCAACGGGCTGGTTGATTGGAATTTTAAGGCTTTACACAAGCAAAGGCCATATGCTGAAAATACGAGAGAATTCGTCATATTAAATACAGATATTAGTCTTACTATGAAGGCTCAGATATACTAAATTAAAAGATATACCAACACACACATATATATTTATATACTAAACTAAGTGGCACAACAGCCCATGAGAGCCAAGGACTACTGTGCCCATCTCAGTATACCTGACCACTGGGCGCTGAGGTGCAATGAGCAAATGCCCCGATCATGTGGTCAGTCTGAAAGTGAAACCTGTAGTGTTTAGTTCCCAAGCAAGCTTGGTACTCATTTATCGACCCACTTTAAAGGATGAATATATATATATAGATATATATATATATGCGTGTCGTGTACATTTGTATAATGTTGGTGTGTACTATTCACATTTTAATAATATCTTTAATTGGATGTAAGTCATTTTGAAATCATTATTACAATTTTCGGAGTTGCTGTGTTGTTTTATATAAAAAAAAAGATTTCATGATTGTTTTTTGACCCAGAAGTTTCCAAAAAGTTAAACTAGTCCAAAAACAAAATTTACGAAGAAAAAACCAATCCAAACTGATTCTTTACTTGAAAAAAATAAAAAAATCTTTATAACCTTTTTGACGTTTCTGAACAGTTCAAAAGAAACCTGTGCATACTCAGATACACACACGCATTAGTAATTCCTAGTTGAACCCTTAACAGGCCAGCCAAACCCAAAGTTCTATAACTCCGGAAAATATTCAAAATAGAGATTCCAAAGTCACAACCTTTTGTTAAAAAATCCTGGAATCTTATTCTTCGGCAGCGGAGTCTTTAATTCTTTAGTCTGGTGACGGATCTGTGAAAGCAAAGGAAAAGTGTCGACGCACGACCTAGTTCTGGAGCTTTGAACTGCATTCGCTCCTTTCAGACATGGATATTCTTAGGATAAAAGTACTTTTGGATAATTTACGCAAAAATGGCTGCGATTCAATTACTTTCTTTGCTCGTCATGCTCTACAGGAGACGAAGAATGAAATAGATATCGATAAAGCGATTGAATGATTGGGTTATTTGCTGGATTGCCGCGAATGTTGAAGTTTGCTGAATTTGTTACCGAATAAGAATTTTGTGGATATATTGCTTAGAATTCTTTTTCGCGCATTTACTGAACACCATTTTACGAATAATGGCAAGAAATACATAGTAAAAAAGTGTAATGTTTTATCTATTCAAGAGGGAATGAAAATGATTCGAAATTCGAAGTGTAATTTTATAAAACCTACCATATATATTTGATGTTTTGAAAATCCACATAGAGAACTTTCGTAAGAAGCAGTTTTATTTTATGAGCAATCGACACGTCTTTTCGCTGAGAGAAACGAACGCCAAGTGTCCCGAAAATATTAATTGGTGTGTTCTGTACTTATTTCCAGAACTGCCAAATAACATTTTTTAGTTCATGTTTTCTATTGGAAAGTAAAGCGTTTAAGCGTATATACGAGGACCATATAAATTAATGAACTGGGACTGGAAGTGTTATGTTTGGAATATCTTTTCAGAGAAATGATTAGCTGTTCAACTTAAGATTCTTATATGTTACGGAAAATAAATTATACATGGTAAATAGATTTTGTTTTGGATATACCGTAAAATCCGGAGCATAACGCACACTTATACATTCAAAATGCCTTTTTCAATTTTAAAATATATTCGCCGTATAACGCGCATTCCCTTTCTTACAAAAAAATCTGAAATCTGCATGCAATGCTTTTATGTTTTGAAGCCATTAATTCGTGATATTATTCCAGCGTTTTGAAAAAAATAGTATATTTCTAGAACAAAACAACTCTTTTAAGTTCATAAGGTACGTCCTTGCTTTTAAATAAACGGTATTTCAATCCATGCAGAAGTCTAATTTTTTTATGCTTATCTCCTTTTTTATTTTTAAAGCTATCCTTTTTATAAACGGCGTATAACGCACACCCGTAAATTTCGATCCTATTTTTTGTGTTCAAAGTGCGCGTAATACACCGTATTTTACGGTAAGTTAATTATCCTTACATATATATAAAATCCGGCGTATCACAGACACTTTGAAGACAAAAAATGAGATCGAAATTTACGGGTGCGCCGGGTGTGAAAAAGATAACTTTAAAAATGAAAAAAATATCACCATAAAAAACAAATAAACTTCTACATATATTGAAATAATGTTTACTTAAAAGAAATGACATGTGCCTTGTGAACTGAAAATTTGTTAGTTCTAGAAGTCTACTATATTTTTTACAGCCAGGGATAATACCTCGAACAAATTATTTCAAAACATAACAGCATTGCTTACAAACATTTCAGGTTTCATTGTAAAAAAAAAGGGAGTGCGCATTATATGGCGAATATAATTAAAAATTTAAAAACTGCAGTTTGAAAGTATGGGTATATTGTACACCGGTGCACGTTAATACGCTGGATTTTACGGTAGTTAACCATATGAAATACATTTCAATTCTACTTTCCGAAATTGTGGTATTTTCGTTCTAAAACTTTAAGCTGTGATAATAGAAACCATTTTTTTCCTACATGGTATTCATTTTGGCATTTATTTTTCTCACTTTTACATAGATAGGAATTTTACAAGATTATTTCTGTTTAAAAATATTTTTACTGATTCCATTGTCAAGTAGTAAAATAATTCACAACGAATCCATTTTTATCATTTCAAAACAAATGATTAATCATTCCACTGTTTTAAATAACAAATATATATATTTTTGACTTAGCTGACAAATTTCACCAGTCAAACATATTAATTCTTTCTTTATTTATGATTTCCCTCGATTTGATGACTAAATTTAAAATTTTAAAAACAAGGAGCATTTTTCCTATTATAAATTTATAACAAAAAAATGCAATATTTTAAATTAATAGAAATAACTTATATTAAATTTATTATTTACTTGTATACAAAATATATTATAGCTTTATCTGTTATAGTTAAAACTGACAACTTTTAAGTAACATTTGAGATTTTTCAATTCGGATCTTATTGAATAATTTAATAATTTTACCTCATTTATAAAAAATTAACATTTTTCATAGATATTTCGAAGAATAAAAGAATCAATGAACTCATTTTTCTTTTCATACACAGTTTTCCGAAAGAGCAAATTTGAATCTTCTACAAATAGAAGAGTTATGTTGTACGGAATACAAAAGAAAAGTTTATATATTTAAATATGAAGAAATTTTTAAAATCTTTTCTAAATTCTAAATAATTTTTTAGATTTAAAGCTAAATTACCTTAATTTTATTTCATTGAATGCCTTAGAAATATAGAAATTGATTTTTATTTCGTACAAAGTGTTCTAAAAGAAGGAGGGGAACTTCTACATTTGACAACTACAAACATCACTCCATCATAATTAATTCCACTAACATCCGTGTTTGAAAGAGGTCGAATTTTATTGGTCCCTGTATCTCAAAGGGGCTCCCAAGGGATGTTCCAAGGTAATTTAAAATAATGAGGAATAAAAGTTTGAACAAGCTCCTACTGACCTACATCAAAATATGAGGTGTCCACATGATACTTCAATGTCAAAACTGGGTGAAGAGTGTAAAATAATAATGTGCGTACTCACTCTTATTTTTTACACTCAAAGAAGTTGAGAGCTTCGGCGTTAAATAAATAAAGAAGTTGAAATGTAAGCTTTATTTATTAATCAAAAAGAAATAGATAAAATATTTTATATTTAGTGTAAGATAACATAACTCTCTCTCTCTCTCTCTGTTAAAAGATGTGAAACTACATAAACATTTGAATTCATTACTTGATTTTAAGTATTCAAGCTGTAATTTTTCAATTCTTACTATTAGTTCACTCTCTTCTCCCTATATATATATATATATATATATAATAATATATATATATATGTAGGGAGAGAGAGAGTGAACTAATATATATATATCTTGTTCAAATTTTCAGTGTGGCTGCGGCAGCCGAGTGGTCTAGGCATTGGATCGTTGCTAGCGTGTCATGAGTTCGATCCCAGTACCACTAAAGACCCGTCTTGTAGGGAAGTGATGCACGTTAAATCTGTCGAGAGCTCAAACGTCGTCTGTAGTTAGGAGAGGGGGTTGCCAGCTCAGGTGTCAACCGTGTCACTTGACCATGGTTCAAAATTACGCGGACCGCGTCGCCAAAAGCCCTCGTGTTTCTAATCAGTGCGACGTTAATTTTCATTCACTCAAATTTTCAATTGTTAATAAAATACTTTCTATTCATCCATTCAAGTTCAGGCACATTTTTTTAAACGTGTAGTGGAAGAAACTTGAAGTTAAAGCAGTTTTTCAAATTTTAATTAATTAATTTAATTAAAAAATGAAAAAATAACTGTCCGACTGCATATATAGAAAGGAAAATCGTTCGTTGAGACCCTACAGCGCAATGAATAGCGCGTTGGACTTATAATCCAAAGGTCGTGGGTTTGAATCCTACCTGAGATGGTTTAATTTCTTTTTTTTACCATACCATTTTATTAGAATAATTAAACTTAATTATAATGAATAAATAGTAACAAACAAAAATAGTCCAACACCATATATAGAAAGGAAAATGGAAAATTGTGCAAGGAAAATCGCTTTCTATTTTGCCACTTAATACTGTGATACTGTGTGTGTGTGTATATTAATTGTAACTATTTAATAAAAAGTAACTAAAAGAAAATTTTTCTTTGTTGACCTAAGAAGGAATTGACAATTTTTTATATTACTTGTTTTGTTTCTGAAATGATGATTCATATATTATTCTAATGAGTCTCGCCATCCAATGTAAAAATAAAAATTATTTAAAAGGAAAGAAACTACAAGACATATTTAATGAAAATTAGTATACATCAAATAATACTTTTCCATTGTAGTAAAATATTTGTGGCATTTACACAATATTTATCTTTCAATGGAGTGTAAAATCATAAAAAATAGAAAATCTTTTTTTAAAGTTTTTGGTGTATTATTATGTAATTATTATGTGGCTTTCAGAAATGAAGGCTATAGGAAAACAATCAGTTGTATTTTGACAGATTCAATTACATTAATTTAAAAGCGCGTTAAAAATGAACAGAAGTGTTAATCATATTTAACTACTTTGTAAAATAGTATTAATTTCAAGTCAAAGTTTATCTTACAAACTCTTCAGTTTGTTTTAAGAATTCTTCATGTATTCCTATTACAATATTTAAATAAATATTTTTTCACATATTTTATCCATCGATTCCGGAATTTTATTGCTTTGACATTCAACTTAATAATAATTTGTTTGATTTCTGGAGAAAACACTTCTTCTCATGATGTATGTATACGTAAATGAAATTTTATTTCGTTATAGTAACCCTTTTGTTAATTCATTAATAAAAGTTTTATATATAAATTGATTGTTTGTTTATTAATGTCACTTATTAAGGTATATTATAAGGACTATTGGTGTCGTACCTAGTAAATTTGAGCCATTCTTAAGAGGCGAAAATAACACCTGAAAGCTGGCATCCTATTCTCTAAACTTCCACCCCCGCACCCGTATAAGGACTTCGAGCCTCAACAGATTTAAGATGCATCCAGTCCTTCTACACCTCCACACCACAAGATAGAAATAAGAAATACCGTATTTAATCAAATCTAAGCCACACCCCAAATTCTCAAAATGTTTTTATGAAAAAATGTTGTTATCGATTCTAAGTTACACCGCCAATTCTCTACATGTTTTTGAAAAAAAAATTTTTAAATAATTGTGTGCGTTTATGTAAAAGGTTCATCAATTCCGATACTTAAGAATTTTTAAAAAAATTTAATGAGAAATAATGATGGAGTTAATAATTAATTTACCAGTATTAAAAACTTTCAAAATATACATACATGAACCTACAGTTACTTTAACCGTCAATATCATGCTTCGAAAATGATTCTTCACTCCTAGTAGCGCACACAAAAAAATTTCAAGGGGGGGGGGGCATGGTCGAAAGTCCGCCCCAACTCGTATCATACCTCAAGACAACAGCAATTGATTCTTCTGATTTTGTCGATTTTGTTAACAAAAAACAGTTAAATATAAATTATTGAATTAATACATAGTATTAATTAATAAAATAAATTGTTCATTACAAGTACTTAATTAAATTTTACGTTATATATATATAGGATTATCATCAATCGAAAAGAATTCAAGGGCTTTGGGGGATGTCCGGACCCCTAGGACCCCCCTCCCTCCTTATGTGCGCCACTGGTAACTTCCAATGTCACTGACGACTTCCGAATTGGTGTCGACGTAGTCATTTTCTCATACTGTGTTGTCCCGTGCCATTCAACGAATTTTTATGCAACACTTTTATAAAAGAATGTATTATAGAAAGAGAGCAAAAGAAGAGAAGAATAAAAGATTGTTGAACATTTACAAGCAAAAATTATATCATTTTGCTTACGCCATCGACGTACATTTGTTTCATCCGTGTCAAATTTTCGGGGGCTGCTAATCTGTTTACGTTTTTTCTCTGCATAAAAATTGAGTCTCCATTTTCACTCTTGTATCACAGTGAACTCGTCTTGATGTCATTACCGATATTTTTGATGTTTAGGGTGATTAAAAGAAAACGTATAAAAAAAAAGAAATTCTAAATACGAGCAAAACAATGGTGTTTAGAATAGACTGAGTACAGGAGATTAGTTGCGGAATCGGAAGCAATGCAAGTCCCCCTCAAATCCTGCAGTTTGCCTCAACGTGGCATGGGCGGAATGGGCGAAGTACGTCAGGGGATTTTTTCTCCTGGTAGGGCCACCTTTGACCTGAAGGCCATTTCACTATGCCCAGCTAAGAACTGCAGGTGAAGGACCTGAGTCAGCTTCTACCTCTTTGGTGCTCCAGTCTTTGCTGATCACAGAAGCTGCCCTTTTTCTTCCATCTGTGACTTCTGTAAACAAGATCTTTATGAAGACCCTCTAATGTTGTTGGACTTATTGAGAGTGAGTGAAATCATCGGCTTAGTCTAGCTTGGTCAGACATGGAGAAGAGCAAAAACAACAACAATGCAAGTGGCCAGAATGGACGGCTGCATTTTTCCCTTTGAAAGGGAAAGAAACTCAATCCCCTCCCCTCCAACAAATGTTTAGCCTTCGATTCTGAAGCCAAACCCGATTTTAAGTAGCATTAACACTAAAAAAAAAGTGCGGCTTAGATTAGAGTAAATACGGTATATATTTCCAAATTGCTAAGGAGGTATTAATTAATTAAAACTTAGTTTCACTAGTAAACCACAATCATTCAAAAGGAACTTTCAATAATCTATTGAATTTTGTACATTTGTGTGAATTATTAGAGGTAGATTATATTTGTTTTAAATAATATTTATGAAAACAAAAAACATATTAAATGAGCAAATAATCATAAAATATTCATAAATACTTATTTCTGCTTTGGAGATTCGCTAGTTCGTAGCCGAATATATTTCCATCGAGCTCGTGTTTGAGTTCTAATTCCGTTTATGAGTCCCCTTATATAGTGTGTCTGAGGTAGCCTAATGGTTATGGACACCGACTCGTAACCGGAAGTGTCGCGGGTTCGAGCTATGGTGTCACCGAAGATCCACCGTGTGGAGAGGACCGATGTATGTTAAATCTGTTGAGACTCAACGTGTTCCTATTGATGTGGTGGGGAATTTAGGGAAGGGAGGTGTCGTCCTCGTCTCTTGACCAAAATTCAAAATAACGAGGTCCGTTGTCAATAGACCTCCT
Organism: Trichonephila clavata; assembly: GCA_019973975.1. Lineage (NCBI taxonomy): Eukaryota > Metazoa > Arthropoda > Arachnida > Araneae > Nephilidae > Trichonephila > Trichonephila clavata. The sequence goes on from BMAO01010770.1 coordinate 16,168, forward strand.
GGTGTTTTATTGTGAGACGTTAAAAACTTTCGCTCACCTCTCATACAGTGGAAGTGATGTAAATTTAATCTATCCGGATGACAAAGTATTGTTGATGTGGTTTGGAAATTTGAAAGAATTCGGGTTCGTGTTTTCTTTAGATCATGCTTGTCTAAAGTACTGCCCAAACGCTTTTAAAACGCGACCCAAACAAAAATTATGAAACTATTTCAATATACACATTTTTATTTAAAAAAATAAATGTATGCACAAAATATGCAAAATATGCTACATTGATTTTCGACTTAACTAATGAATTTGAAAGAAGATTTCAAGATTTTCGAAAAAACGAAGAGAATTTCAATATATTTTCTACCCCGTTTTCTCTAGAAATAAATAAATTACTTCAAATCTTCAAATGGAATGCATTGAACTGCAAAGTGACATTCAATTGAAAGAAATACTTGTGAATGTTTCTATACTGGAGTTTTATTAAGATTACCTACACCGCGTGATCAATATCCTCATTTTCACACTCATGCTTTATTAATGTCTTCACAGCTTTTGGCAATACTTATATTTGTGAACAGTTATTTTTCAAGAATGAAGCACACAAAAAACAAAAAGAGGACAAATCTCACTGACAAGCATCATGAAAATGCATCAAGATTGTAACTTCATCTATTGAACCCGATATCGATTTGCTTGTTCAACACAAACACAAATTCATTTATCTCATTAACCTGATTTTTTCCATCTTTATGAAATCCAAACTAAATGAAACGAAACTTTTACAAATTTAAAATAAATGTGTACCTATTCATGTTAACTTTAAATTTTAAAAAATTATAATAAAAATAACTTAATTTATTTTAATAAAACTACATAGAGTTAATTTTTATTTCAATTTGTTTAAAAAATATTGTATGTGCGGCCCAGAAAAAAAATTTTTTTTTTGCAATGCGGCCCACAAGCGGTTATATTTAGACACCCATGCTTAGATGATTACATTCTTGCCAAGACCATTCGTATAACTTCTTTAAGCAATCAATCAATCAAAGGCTCATATTATCAAACCTAATATAAAAAATAGACTTTTAGCTTTATGGATAGAAAATCACGTCACACACTTAGAAGTGGAAAAAGAACAAAAATAAAGTAAAAATGAATAATTTCTAGACTTATGACACAAAATTTTAACGAACGCAGATTTACCAAAATCCTTTATTTAATCTTCAACAAACTTAACAATGAATTTAGTAGTTAAACAAAATGAAAAACTATTGAATTAAAGAAAGACAACCAAGAAAGATAATTTCAGTGTTATTTTTAGTTCAAAACGAATAATTTACAAGAAATAAAAAAGTAATAAAACTGACATTGCTTGCTTAAAAAGAAAATAAAGAAGAGAAAACTTCTGAAATAATGGTATTTAATTATTATTCGGGTTTATGAATGTTTCTTATACTGTTTTGTCATCAGTGTCATTAGGTATTTCATTTTCTTTACATTATAAAATCATTTATACCTTGCATTTTGACTTTTGACCGTTTTTGCAACTAGTTTTTCAACAGAATACACGTTCTATTTTTATATCCTTTTAAAATGAGGTAACTATAAAATAAAATAAACAAGAATGTCGAGGTTAACGATTATTGAAACTTTAAAGGTAAAGGTAAATTTTTTTAAAGATGCTTCTAAAACTCTTTAAGAAAGTTGCCACTGCTTGATAATTTAAGAATGGAACTTAAACTTGAAAGACATTTTCAGGTAGGAAATAGTTTCAATAAGAACATAAATTTGAGTGGTTGAAACACACAGCTTGCTTGCCACACATACACCTTCAAAACTCAGAAACCAAAATTGAAATTATATTTTTGGCGATAGTTAAATAGTTCGAATTAAAGCTTATATTTATTTTCTGAATTTAAAGAAAAATAACTCAGAAATTTAAACTGATGATTGACAATTACAATATTAAATCACTTTAAAACAGCTTGGAGAACATTATCGACAACGTGCAGACAATTGATACAAACGGTAAAAAGAAATGAAATGGTAAAATATACGAATTTTAAATAGCATTTAAAATGCTTCTCAGCTGTTGTAAGTGGTTTAATTAGTATGAAGAAGATTAACAGATTTATGTAAAAAACTACTAGAGTTGAATAATTTTTTTAAAAAATCTCCAACGTATCACTTTGATGTTTAATTTAAGATAGTGGGGTGACACCTCAAGTGTTGTCCTCGTCTTCTGATCGTGGTTTGAAATTCCGAGACCTGTAGCTGGTTCAAAATTTCCGATAGAGTCTGTAACTGGTTCAAAATTCTGAGGTCTGTAGCTGGTTCAAAATTACGAGGTCCGTCGCCAAAGGCCCTCGAGTAGCTGAATATACGACGCTTATATTCATTCACTCACCCGAGGTCCGTATTAGGGTTTCTGATTTCCCGGGTTTTTCAATTCCTGGGAATGGAATTGTCGTTCCCGGGAAAACATCAAAATTTTAAAAAATTTAAAAGCAATTATTTTAAATAAAATCAATAATCATTATATAAAATAAGGATGCATATAAATTACAAAATTAATTCTTATTCATATAATGAGTTAAAATGTACAAAAAATATATAATAAATTGATTATTCATTTTTGAAATAGGATTTCAGAAAGCATAAGCAATTTATTCTTTTATCACTCAGGCATGGAAAAAATGTTACAGTTAAAGATTTTGTACATTAAAAATCTGGGGAAAAAGATTCACATTTGAAAAATAATTACTAAAATTAATAATCCTTTACTGATCACATGTATTGGAAAAAAACAGTCAAAGCTGAATCAATTATTTCTCTAATGATGCTACTAAGATATAAATATTAATATATACTTGAAAACTCATTTGCTACTGAAGTGCCGATTGTGTACGTTAAAAATATTAATTATTGTATTTAAGTTATTTTATTTGTATAACCGATTTCTTGTTTATGGAAATGCTGTATTATTGTTACATAAATATAAATAAATATAATATAAGAATCTCACACGAAACTTAAGTTAAAAAAATAAGAAATAAGAAAAATTGAGCAATTTTTTATAAAAATATTCTCCCCCAAACAGTTTGCGGGTTCATTCCCTTTTTCAAATTGCTAATTCAATTAAATAACTATAATAAAGACAAGTACCCGAAAAAAATTTTATAAAAAAGATTAAATAAATAATAGTTTTAAGTATTAGTACTTTCATTATCCACATAAATCTAGATCTTGGAACTTCGATCACATAGTGCTGGTTGGCAATGAAATGCGATTGCTTTAAAAACCTAATATTTCTTGTTAACCAAGCTCGATACACCCACGGTTAGCTGTGGAAAAATTCTCACCTGCCGAAGTTCTTATATTACACTCTTACCCACAGTTGGGGTAACGAACATTCCTTCGTCCGGAAGTTTGGGGTGAGCGATCGCAAATTGCCACAGTAGGTTTAGTTAAAGATGTCCGAGATTGAAATGTAAGGTCAAGTCAAAAATAGCTACCTCATAGATAATTCAAGGCCCGTGTGATTCCCGGGAAATCCCGGGAACGAAGTCTAATTCCGGGAACAGAAAAAGTACAAAAATCTTATGATTTCCCCGGGAAAGAAACCCTAGTCCGTATCCATAGCCCTTCTGATGCTGTATAGTGCGACGTTAATATACACTCACTTACCCAACGCATTTTTTATTGTTAATTCTAAAACACACCAAGTTTCTCTCATTCATAAAAAATTTCTAAGATTTGAGTAATAATTAAAGAAAAATATCGTATTTGTTTAACACTTAAAAAATGTCGATATATCGTATGGTATTGACTTAGTTTTAAAAAAAAAATTGCATGTAAATACATTAATATTAAAATACATATGGGTATTAACATTGTCTCGAGGGCAGAAAATATAGACAATTTTGAAATAGGTATAATTCTTTAAAGTAAACATAAAATAAATCGAATTTTATACACATTATTTATAAAGGAATAAGGTTTAAAAAAAGTACAAAATGTTTAAAATATAATCATTATTTTAAAAATTATAAGCATATGAAAACAAGAAACATTTCTGTAAATATTATCAGTATTTTCATATTGCCGTAAAATCTGGCGTATAACGCGCAATTTGAACACAAAATATATTATCGAAATTTCAGAGTGTACATTAAAAGCCGGGTATAAAAATGATAGCAAGAAAAAGAAAGATGAGAATTTTAAAAAAAATTAGACTTCTATATAGATTGTATTATTGTTTATATTTAAAAGAAATTACATATCTAATGAATTTAAAGGTTTGTTCTAGAAGTATACCAATTTTTTTTTCAAACGTTTGGGATAATACCTCGAATAAATGACTTAAGAACATAAGAGCCTTGTACATACATTTCAGGTTTCTTCGTAAAAAAGGGGTGCGCGTTATACAGCGAATATACCTAAAAGTTAAAAAATGTAGCCTGAAATTATCGGTGCGCGTTCTACACCGGTGAGCATCATACGTCGGATTTTACAGTAAGTAAATTTTATGTTGCACATACTATTTTCTAAAATAGTAGGCTTTTTTTGATGTAGAAAACTTTGTAGAATTATAAAATTTATCATACTCTTTAAACCCTGCCTAATTTTAATATTATATATCTTTTTTATTTCAAAATATTTAAAAAATATTAAAATGTTAAAAATGTAATTTATTTTAATTTTTAAAAAATATATAATTTTTATTCCATTTATATAAAAATAACTACAGAGTAATAAGAGGATACATTAAACTTTATAAATCTACTTATTGCTAGTAATTAGACCTACTGTTTTAAAAAAAAATGTCTTAAGCAACGTAAAATTTAATTAATAGTTCTTACAGAAATATTTCTTTTTTTCATATGCTTATAATTTTTAAAATTATGATTACATTTTAAACATTTTACACTTTTTGGAAGCCTTATTCTTTTATAAATAATGTGTAAAAGATTTAAATTATTTAATTTTAATTTCAAAGAACTTCACCTATTTGAAAATTATTTACATTTCCAGCCCTCGAGACAAACACCCCTGAGTCCACTTACAGGATAATACATTGAAAACCTTCCTGAAGAAATGAGTTAATATTCCTAATGAAAAAAAACTAGCATGTAATTATATTCTGATTAAAATAGACTACAATGATATCTTACAAGTTATCTTTTTAAAATACATAACCTTATAGTTACATTATAATAGTTTTTTCAAACGTAATACGAGCTATTTTTGTTGTATTTCTTCAAGAGAACAATGCGCACACGTTTTCAAATTTCCTTCAACTTTAAGTAATATTTCATGGCGATACCTTTTAAATATTTCTTTATTTTTGTTACTTGTGGTTATTGTTACATTCATGTGCAAAGCATGATTGATTCACGTTACGAGATAATATATAAATTCATAAATCTCTCAAAATAGTGTATCAATTTTGTAAGAAAAGCAAAATTTGCACATTTTTTTATGTTAGCCATTCCCGTCCACTTCGCTGGGTATTTCTTAATGCTGTGTGATTATAAACTGTGTGTTTTTAAGGTATTAAAAATGCTTACCGTAAAATCCAGCGTGTAACACGTATTTTTAACACAAAAAATAAGATAGAAATTTACGGGTACGCGTTTTACGCAGGGTATAAAAACGAAAGCTTTAAAAGTAAAAGAAAAAGAGATGAGCATAAAAAAAGATTTTTACATATTTCGAAATACTGTTAATTTGAAAGAAAAATGACATACCTAATAAACTTAAAGAGTTGGAGTTCCTTAAGTATATGATTTTTTTTCAAATTCGAATTTAAGTCTAATCGTTCAAAAACAGGAATATTTATGTATAACGCCTCTTAACTTACCGCAATTACTCTTGGGTAGTCAAAACTCTTACTCTTGGGGCAATTACTCTTGGGTTTTCACAAAGCCCGTCCTTAGTGGATCTGTACTTCATGAAAGGAACATGCCTGCCAAATTTAAAGTCTGTGGGTGTAATACTTCCAGATATATCGTGTGAGTGGTGTGAGTCAATTTTCTTCTTTATATATATAGATGAGCGTGCAGTTTTTACTACATAGCTCAAATAAATTATAGTTTTAAAAAAACTAAAAACATCCTTTGATAGTTAATCGAATTAAGTTGCAACTTAATCTTTTAGTCACCAAATCTGGAAATGGGATCTGAAATGAGTCGCCAGATGCGGGATGGGATCTGAAAATGGGAAATCGCTGATCCTGATGATCCTAATCAGGACAATTGAACAAAATTATTAAATTGTTGCATTGCCATCAGTCCTGGACAAGTGACCAAAATTTCGAATTAATCTGGCCCTTTAAAGTGGGTAAAAATGGAGTTCAAACATTCCATTACATACAAGTGAAACTTATAAAAGGGTGTCAAAAAATAATTTTTCTTCATGAATTACAGTAGTTGCCATAGTTATTTTGAACTTTTGTTACTTTTTCAAAGAATTTTGTGCTGCTATTATATTTTTACGTGTTTTTTAATTATTATTATTATTTATATTTTTTTCTAAATTTAGACTCAAAAAAGTTCATTAATGTACTTTACAAAATTGTACACGCTACGTTTCTTTTTCAATGCCAGAGATCATTTCTCTTATTTAAATATAAATATTTTTCTCTAGTCGAGTAAGCTTTTTCTTATCAAAAGTTTCCGTAGTGATATCTTTCCTGTTTTACAGACTTGTAAATTTGATGGCTAAAATCATTAAGTCAAACTATCTTTTATTCTGAACAGTTTTTGTATTACCAAAGCGTGAACAAAAATTAACACAAACTGAAATTTCTGATACAATTGCAATTTAGCATTATTACAGCAGTTTAATTGTGACACAAAATCTTTATTTTCAGTATCAAACTAATGGATAAACAAAACTGAAAATGGATGCAATAAATATAGAAAAAATAATTATCGGAAATAATGTTTAAATATAGTAAATCAGCACAGTATCCTGTATATGCTAGCACCGTCAATCATTTAACTTCATGTGGTTGTCTTGTGGTTTGACTTTTTTTTATTTTCAGCAAGTTTATAGGAACATAATGAAATTCTGAAAATTTTCCTGTATTAATAAAATAACATTCATTTAAAAATTTCATTATTCCATGTTCTCATACATTGTCTTTCCCTAAGTGTCTTAATGTTTTTTGATACCTAAGAAAATTAACTGAATTGGGAATTAATTGCCTATAATATTGCATGAGATTGCGATTGAAGATTTTTTTAAAAAATTAAATGTATTACAAAATTATAAATAAAAGGATATTTTATCTCAATTTGAAAAAAAGACTCAACGTCAAGCTGAGAAAAAAGGCAATTTGTTTCATCAAAAATTACATTTTAGCACAACAAGGGAGTGAAAAATGGAAAAAAAGTTTATCAAAGCGTTTTTTATGAGTATATATATATATATAAAAGAAAAAGCAACGTAATATTTTACAATTGTGTAAATTTTACAAACACAGGTAAAGAACTGTCTAGAAACTCTTAATTTGTGATACAAGTTAAAAAACGCAATTTGATTGTTAACTTTGATGTCGATGTTTTGATTTATTCCCACAAGTTGCTTTTTTTCAATCTAATAACGCTCTAGTTCTTCTTTGAAATAATGGAATAAAATTATACTTTAAGGCTTTAATTAGTAACTATTTAGGTCATTAATAGGAAAAGTATCTAGTTTTGAAAGTCATTCTAGTAGCTCTGGTAAAATTTTTATTTAATAATAAAATAATTGTTACTCTTACATTAAAAAAAACTCACAACATCATTTTCTAACTTTCTTTTTCTTTTTTCTATTATCAAAGTCATGAACTTTCTTAAACCATAAAAAAAGATTTCTTCAGCGTTCATGTGTATCACACAAATTCGAAAAAAAGAATTAAGAAATACGAGACGAATCAAATGAATAAAAAATATTTTCGAATTCCACGCAGCTATTCGAAAACCCAGCCAGAACCTTTGAAAAAACATTTATGGATATTCTGTAATTCTTTATTTTATTATTATATTCTTTAAATAAAAATAAAAAAGACGGCTTTTTAAAAGTTAAAGATTTGGGTGTGGAATTGTAAAATACCGCTTCTTCAAATACCGGTATTTGGGTCACGTCCAGCCGAGTGACGTAAGAAAGTGGGCGGTGCCAAAAATACGCAAGTTTTCCGCACCATAGATTGAAGTATAACAACAGGTGATCTAAAATGTCGATCATTTTTAACTGAGAACGGTAGCTGCCATTGAGTGTAGCTACTATCAACACAAGGGAAGATCAACATTAACCTCTATAACATAGCTTGGACAAACCGCAAACCTCTATTTTGGATTATATAAAACGAATTTTTCAAGAGGATTTATCAGGACCTTAAATCGCTCTCAAATGTCTTGACAATTATAGTGCTGTGATTTTTCTTGGTGAGTGTTATGATTATTTTTGTCTTTCAATAGTTGCTCAATATAAAAATTACTACAAAAAAAATTTTTTTTTAAATATGTTTATTGTGGTTAAATTTAAATGTTACGGGTCACGTTACACCAGTAGAGATATTTAGAAATTTAAAAAAATATTTTATTAATGTGAGTTAAATTATAAATAGCATTAAGAGTTTTTAATTGTAGTTTTAGACATTATTTTATTTGCATTAAAATATTTTACAAAATTCAAAGATTTATACTTGTGATTTATACAAGAGAAATTATACATTTTTCTCTCTCTATATATAGTCGGACCTCCGTTTTACGAACCTCTATTTTGCGAATTTTTTCCTGGAACCAAGAACATTTTACTATTTTCTTCGTAAAATAAATAAAATTTAATATTGCCAAATAGTGAAGGCATTCGAAACTTTAAAGAACTTTTTTTGCTTATAATTCGATTTTTTTCCTCTTTATTTTAATAATATTTCTGTACGTTTTTATTTATTCTCTCATTTAACACATTTTGGTTATCGATGACCATAAACTAGTTTTACTAGGTACCTAACTCCCCTAGAACAACAAAATTGCCATAATTATTCAAATAAAAAAATCCAAATAAAATTAACAAATTTTATCAGTTAAATTTAGGGATGTCTGTCGTAAATATGCTAAAAGGACTGGTTATAAAATAATGTAGGATTAAAATTACTTGTATACTTAAAATTAGAAAATGTCCTTAAAATTAATTAATTTTAATTTTAAATTATTTTTGAAAGTTGGAAATACAGTGTTTTGGACATACAGTGTTGGAAATACAATTGGACGTTTTCCCCCCTTGTTTTTCTTGTGCATTTCATTTTGATGGAATGCACAAGGAAAGATAAATATAATTAATTAATGAGTGTTAATTAATATTTATTTATAAGATAAATAAATATTAATTTACAAAAAAGTGGGAATGATTATTTTTATAACAAGAGATAGTGTTCAAGAATTTAAAATTTGTTCTATGTGGTTTCTTTAATACATTAAAAGAGGAATCTCCATTTAACGAATTTTCCACATAATGAACTTTTTTTCGGGATTTAGCGACTTCGTAAAATAGAGGTCTGACTGTATTATTTTATATTTTAGAAAGGATTCTGTTTTTTGGATAAAATAATATTATTATTAATCGAAACCTACCAATGTGGTAACGATTTTCCTCATGGTATGGAGATAAGAAAAAAATAATTCTAAATAATAATTACAAAATTTAATATTGCCACAAAGGAATTGACGTTTTTTAAAAAGGGAAAAGGACAATTTTAGTTACGTGATTTTAGACTCAAAATAAAATTATTTTTCTATAATATAAATAACCCAAAACGATGGTGATTTAAAAAAATAGGTATTGAGTAGTGAATAGACAGTGTAGGTACATCGCAACATTTCGTAACTTTAGCTTTCTTTAACCACGCCGTCGAATCAGATCGATCCCAAGCTTTTTTCCATCTTCCACATAATCGTGCATTGTAGTTTCTAGACGTAGATTTTTAAAAATTTAATACTAAAGATACTGTTAAATGTATACCAGTGTTTTTTCTTTGTAACTGCTTAGTAGGTGTTCCCTTATTGCAGTAGTTAAAAAGTACACGTTTTTCTTTGACATTTTAATATAAAAAAGCTCAAATACCTAAACTTCATTCCCCTAATCAAAACTTAAAATAAAAATCAATTTTTTTAATCTTATTTTTCCTTTTATCTGTATACCAGAGAACATCTTTTCTCCATAGGTCGGATTGAAGTTCTGAAAAAACCTTTTCGATCCACCCTAATTTATATATATGTATGTATGCGAAGAATGAATAACTATAAAAAAAGCCTACTCTATATATATATAAAGAAGAAGAAAATTGCTTGTTAGCATTAGATAATTACTTTTCACCATTCAATTATCTCAAAACAAACTTTCGTGTGAAATGAATCGTAGAGATCCGTACCTTGTTTTTATACTTTATTTTATTACATAGATAAGGAGTTCATTGAAAGTTTTACTAACGAATGAGTTGTGACCTCGAGTATTGTGTATGCGCGTAAAATCAATACCTTTCGCTTAAAAAAATATCAGATACATTAAATAAAATTCCTGAAAATAAAATTTAAACAGTTCATTTAAACAGTTATTCATTCAGAAAAAGCATATTTTATATTTCTTATAATTTTGAGTTAAATAAAAATTTAAGTTTATGTTTATATATATATATATATATATATATTAGTACTATAATGAATTTTAATTCATTGTGAGTAATTTGCATTTACGAATAAAAAGCATCTTATACCCTATATTTTTCAACGTGGAACTTCAACAAATAAATTAACTTTAGGATATTATAGTATAATTTGTTACCGTAAATTATGCAGCATAAATTATTAACACAAAATGGGAATTTACTCTTCCGTACATTTTTTTTTATCACTTTTGATTAAAAAAAATGAGACGGGAATAAATTTTGCACAAGTTAACAGTCATTTTTAGAACATAAAGAGAAATCATAACAAACAGAAATTATTTAAAATAAGTGTTGTTTCTTGATTTTTCTAGACATTTCTGCTTCTAAAAACCGTTTTCTGGAAGATATTATACAATATTATTTCGATACGTTTGTTATAATGTGATCGATAATACGATTTTTAGTTTTTGCTTGTTCGTACACATGCTTTTTAAAATATCTCATTAGCCTTTTGAACTAATTAGAAAGCTAATCAAAACTTTTTTCAAATAAAAAAAAACCTAAACTTTATCTGAAGAATGCGCATAATGTGTGTGCTAGAAACATATTGTAAAATAACTTTCTGTTTATTCAAAATATATACTATAAAATAAATTTTGTGATGAGTGATTATTCAACAAGAGATCTATAAAAGCGAATAATGCATGAACAACCATTCGAAGAAAATGTCCAGGTGATGGCTGTAGTTAATGTTTTACCCAGCAAAAAATCCTTTGCTTGTACGTGAACTGCAGTTTATCTCGGCTTGAAGTATTTCTCTCGTGAATTGCTCAACAATATCTATACTTAAAATGCATAACCAGCTAAACTCTTTCATAGATCTGTAACATACGACTAGTCTTACCAACCACGCAATAACTACTGATTGTTCTCTGATAGTAAAGAAAAAAAATAAACTTTTTCTTTTGAAGGCAGAAGTGTTAACAGAAATGAGTAATTGATTCTGAACAGAACGTTGTTGAAGTAGCCGTCATCAAACTATCCAAGCAGAAAGCTTATCGACAAGGTACAATAGAGGAAACAAATAACACCGTTTGGTACAGCAGAATGACTTAGCACTTATGGATCATTGAATTAGGAAGAAAACGAAGGAAAAAAAGGCAACAGCAGTTTCTGTTTCCTGTTTTACAACAACGGTGATTTTTGACGACAGTTGGAATCTGGTCACATCATACATTAGCACAAATAGCTCATAAAAACAAAGCTATTGAGTTGAAATTGAAAGATTGGACACATTTCTCACGGATACAAACAGGACCGAATCAATTCCAACAAATGATGGACACTATTCTGAATCTTTCTGATACAGTTCAGTGAACTTTGAATCTCAGGCAACGTGTGCTTAAGTGAATTAAAATCATTATTGCGACTGATAATGTATATATTTTAACACTAATGTGTATTTCTTTCTATCATTGAATCAATGAGTAGAAAAAATCTATGATTTCACTCACTAGGAAGCTGAAAAATGGGAAGTCATCTCTGATAATTTGATATTGTGTATTTACAAAATTATTTTTCTAGATTGAAAGAGCTGATTTTAAAATGTCAATGGGAAAACATCAAATCAGGATTTTGCTCATTTTAGTTAAACGACTGAGAAAATTTCGAATTCAACCTTTCGGATTCCTTTTCCTTTATATACCTCTAGCATTTGTAGAATTACAAAGTGTTTAGATCAAAATTCTTAAGCCTAACGAGAAATTAATATTAATCTTAAAATATCATGGAAAAACATCCAAGCAGGGTTTTGTTCTTTTAGATTTTATAACAGGGGGATTTTGAATTCAACCTTTTGGATTTATTTTCCCTATACGTATCTCTAGCATTTGTGGAATTATAAAGAAAGTTCTTAGATCAAAATTCTTAAGCCTAATGGAAAGTCAATACTAATCTTTGGCAAGTAGGAAGACAGAATGTGCAGAAATTTATTTTATTTCATATCGTAGAACGATAATAAAAGAAATAAAGCATAAAGCAAGTAAAACATTCCTCCTTTCGTAATATTTTTAGGGAAATTTTCCGAACAGAACTAATACTGACACCGAAACGTTAGATGTTATTGTTTTAGGTAATACTACTTGATCTCCACATTTTTTAAAAAAAATTTCTTGTTTATGTTAAATACTTATTTTAGAAAAATGAATAGCCATTGATGTAAAGATACTATTCAAAAATAGCTATGAGTTAACTCTGAGAAATTCGTAAATTCTGAAAATTCATCATTCAAGAAATTTCCAGAACTATAGTTTAATATAAGAAAGGAAAAAATTCAGAGAGGTAAACATGTTTAACAAAGCATCGAAAAGAAAGCCGCAATGAAAGATATAAGTTTTATTCTTTCAGAGAATTTTGTCAAAAATTTGGAAATTATGTCTTAATATTCTATTTTTATAAAATAGAAAACAAGTTTAATGTATTTCGCTCTCATATTCTGTTTAATTTTAAATCTATATAAAATTGACTTTCAGTACTGTAAAATACAAAAAATAAACTTGTATGGTCATAGATTAAAATGCAAAATAATAATAATAATAATAATAATAATATTTAATATTCCTCTCAAAAATTACTTTTAAAATCGGGTTTTTTTAAAAATATTTATAGGGAGAATCTAAGGGCAGATATTTTTTTCTAAGTCACACATTTGTTGTTATTATTCGAAATGAAATACATTAGATTAATTAAATGAAAAAAGTAAAAGATAAAAAAGAGAACAAATTATGTAAGATAAGATAAATGTCAACTGTTAAAAAAATGAAATGATGCAATAAAGTTGAAAGTCGTGCATCTGTTCTAGGTTAGTAAAAAGCAAAGAACAAAAGTCAGAATATAACAGAAAGTGAACAACAGCCACGCGTATTACAACCTGAAAAACTAGACTTCTAAATTACTCTACACAAGTGGAATGTGATAGAAATGTTTATAGATTTTTAAATACATTACTAGTTAAATTTTACTGATTTATACTCAGAAATATGAAGATTTTTTAATCTCTTAAATACATTTGTTCTTCAATTGTACTGTTTTATAAAAGAAGTTTTAAAGAACACTAAAAATAGAGATTAAAATAACAATATTTTAAAATCTTATCGTTGGCAAAAATCCTTTATATGGTAATTTTTAACTGGAATAAACATTTTTATTTTAAATCACACCTACATGTATTTTAGTACCGTCCCGACTACGATAGTTAGAAAAAAAAATTGTTTTGCTGTGAAAATTTTTTTAAACAAATCCCGTTCAAAATGAAGATAACAATAATAAATATAAAATTCACACACAAAATTCAATGGTCGTGCCAAATCTGAAAGTGTTCTTCTGTTGTATACAATGTTGCTTTTATTTTTTTTTTAATTCTACTCATTTTGAACAAGTGAAATTATTAATGAAACTGAAGAGGAAAAAGAATAAATAACATTTATAAAAACTGTAGAAAATTATTTAATTTATAAGAATTTCTTATAACAATGATTTATCTGTGAAATCTTAACCGAAATTCATTGTTTCTGGGTATTTTTTAGGAAATCGAAAGGAAATTTCCTCAAACCTTCAAGTAACTCTATACTGTTACAAACAATCTTAATAACGTTATAAATCTTTCAATATTATAAACATAAACAGATATTTATTGATTTTATGATAAGAAACTACATAAAAAATCTAAAAGAATTAAATAATTCTTGGGATTAAAATGAATCAAAATAGGATTAATGAAAGATTATTTAAATTTCAAAGTCTTTTTTTTTCAATATAGGAAGTAAATTTTGTGTTATCATGCTTCCTTCTCTTATATTTGATGTTCCTTTTACTGTTATGTTATTTATTTTATGCAAATAATTCGATTGATTTTTCCATTATTGTGAGTTTTTTTGGAAATACTTGTTGATTAATCCTTTTATTTTCGATTCATATCAATCTATTTTGAGCATTCTAGTGTTTCAATGAAATAATTAGGTTAATTGGTTTATTTACTTACTTATATAAACGAATTATTAAACAACTTAATTCGGTTCAACGTATTTTGCTAAGCTAATATGATAAATTTCCCCCCAATAACTTTATAAAATATTAATAAAAATAAATTTCATTATAAATATAAATACCTAACGTTTTAATTCCTTTTTCAAATATTGAAATTATATATAATTATATCCTTTGTAAACATCGACACTAATAAAGGATAGATAAATGTGACAACAAATTAACCAATATGAAGCTAAAGGGGAAAATTTTAATAAGTAAAGATGATATTTAAATCAAATAATTATATTTTAAACCCATTACCAAAAGCAGTATTTATCATTTTCTACATCTTTTTATTTGGGAAAAGCTGTTAAATGATAATGGAAGAATCAAAATCTAATTTTTGTGCCTACAATTTTTTGATTAGGTGGAGCATGACCAAAAAAACTCAGGGGCACAACAGCCCAAGATGGTTAAGGACTACTGTGCCAATCTCAGTTTTCGTGACCTTGGACACTGAGGTGCATTAGCAGTTGTTTTGGTCTGGTGGTCAGTTTGACACGAAATCCCCAATGTTTAGTTCCCAAGCAAGCTTGGTACTTATTTATCGACCCGCTGAAGGGATGAAAAGCTGAGTCGACCTTACCCAGAACATGATACATATAAATATCCTTGATGGAACATGATACATATAAATATCTAAACAGAAGTGGAAGTAGCATTTGCATTCGGCAAAGCGTTAACAGTACTTTCAGAAAATGTGTGTCATTCTAAAAATGCTACAAAAATCAATAGCCATTGTAAAGTGAATTTAAGCAGTAACTTTCATTTGGAAATATATAAATAGGAATGGTGTTCAGCCAATTGTTAGAACAATTGTTTCTTTTCCTCGTGTTATACATTACCTTTCATTTTCATTATTCACTGCAAATATCAATACATATTTTCTAGATTGATTCAATGGCTTTGACTCAATTTAAGCGAATTATCTCGTATTTCTGATTTAAGAAACTCCATAATTATTATCAAAGGTAAATACAAATTTTTAATATTAAAAATTAGTTTGTTTTGTATTAAATGTCGTAAAAAATAATGTTTTTTAAAATTTTTAATCAATATAATATACTAAAATATCTTTGTTGAACGATAATAAAGAAAATATTCATTTAACGTGATTCTTATTTAGAACAATTTTTTTCTTCTCAAAACGCTATTTTTGAGCCTAGTGCAGTGGAAGTTAAGGAATTAAGTACCATTGGAAATATAATCTTCGAAACGACCCCCTCCCCCCCGATGGTTCGGAATTGCAGAGCTCAATGCCTATAGATCTCAAATTAATTTGTTTAGCGTGACATCAATTTAAATTTACAAATATATTTAAAAAATATTTAATTGCTTTATATGTCAGATTAAAAGTACCACTCTTGGCTTCATGTGGTACTATATGCAACTGTTTGCAAAAGATAACATCTTTATCCGAAAATATAAGAAATCCCTACGTTCAGATGAAATATCATAATTAATAAGAAAATATAATTCATAATATGGAGATATTGCAATTGGAGAACAAATTCATAAATAAAACTTTGGTGTTACAAAATGTGAGATTATATCTTTCATAATTCTTCGTACGTGGTTTCCATTCATTGTTGGGAAAGACGATCGAGAAATCTTAATGGCAGAGCTGTTACCTTTGCTTACGTTTTAACTACAAAATTATCTCACAACCTCTTTCTCAGGATATCGAGAATTATCATTTGTTGAATGATATGCTTAAGTGAACCGTGTCTAATTTAAAATGAGTAGTTCTGTAAATTGTATAACTTTTTGACCGAAACGTCGTTTTAGAAGCACAAAATTTCTATTATATACTTCCAGAAGAAATACATGACATTTGGAAGTATAAATGTCTTCTTTGTTCTAGTAGTGATATGATCTTGATAGTCTACTAACCAATGAAAGAACAGGATTGCTTAAATTCAAGTCAAATTACATTAAAAAGCCTTCTTTTTTGATTTTTAATCTTCATATAAATTATTCTTAATCAATCTTGTTTATCACATGCACTATAATGAGTGCTGAAAGAAAGTCAAAACCTATTATTTAATCCATAAGATACTGAACATTAAAATTTGAATGTAAATTTAAATTTTCTTTTCAAACAAACATTTAAAATTTGTACATATTATGTAAGCAATAAGTGATGTTGTAAATTAAATATTAATGAATAGATGGCGCTGCAAGTCATCTGAGAGATATACTTTGGCTTGTAGAATCAGAGTTATGCTATGTTCTATGTGCTGTGCATGTCTTCTGTGTTGTCTGCGAAATAAACTAAAATGCCTAAAAGATA
>BMAO01010771.1:0-100152 GCA_019973975.1 Trichonephila clavata
TTACTCGTTTGAAATAATAATAGGTAATTATGTACTTAATTTTCGAATTATTTTGTATTTTTTAAGGCTTAATATATATATATATATATAGGATGCATTTTGTTCGTCAGAATTATTCAGGTTTTTATAGTTGTGTATGGATGGTGAACACACAATTTATCTTTTTTAATTTATAATTTCTGGCTTTGGAGAGGGCCGGCATTTTCCACTTTGTCCAGGCGGCAAAACTGCTAGAGCCGGCCCTGATGGTATCGATTTTCCCTAATGTGAAGACATACTTTTGAAAATATATTTAAACAATACCGATACCAAATGTATCAGGTGAGTGAATCTTTTTCAGTTTTAAGGCGCGTTAAAATTATTTAAGAATGCTATGGGAGAGGAGACAAGATGAACAACCTTGACATATTACGTGTAAAACAAGATTTTATGGACAAAATAGACACGGGAAAAAATCGATGAATTTGCCAAAAAGAAATCAAGACATAACGTTTTACAGCAAAATTGCACAAGCTCTTTAATAAAGTTTTTAATTTTTTTTAAAGTTAAGGTTTAACTTGAGCAATTGAGTTTCAATATAGCTATACATTTTATTACGAGATTTTAAGTTTAACGTACCTTTTCACTGTTTTAGTTTTTTACTCTTGAATTCATGGGCCTCAAACCTTTTATCGCCAGGGGCCTCCAACTAACTTAATCCATCTCTGTCTTTGTATTGGAATCAGATCTCGAACGCCACTTATATAAATGTTGAAGTTTCAATGTTATTTAAAAAAATTATTTCAGGATATTACTGGAATCTGTCATTAAATGTAATTTTCTAATATATAAAAGAAAGTTTTTAAAAAAAATTAAAATGAAATGAATTTAAGGCATTGGATAATTCAGTATTATAAAAAGTTTTTTTTTCGATTGGAAAACACCATAAATTGTATTAAAATGATTTCATCCTATATATGAATTTCACAAGCTCCCCACTTATTTCATTTCATACTTACTGTTTCCATAAAATTCATCAGGTTTAGAAAGTTTTATTGCAATTTTTATATTCATTTGCTTGCATTAGAATTTATATTTGGGTTAAGGTCAGGCTTAAAAAAATGGGCTTTCTAAATGAGCTATGGTTTCGAATCTTGATTTCATTCACGATCCTTTGTTTTGAATATTGTAGTATGCTTCATATTAAACGAAATTGATCCTTGCAATCCTTAGACGGCGTAATATGGATGGGAGAAACGAGATACGGTGTCACATATTTGTCACTAGCATTTCAGAAATTCGAGGTACTGCGTCGCCTATCCAAATTAAAATTTTCAGTTGTTTGTGATTACAAACCATTCATTTATAGTACTAATATTACCTTTAATGAATATGTTAAGTGTATTGAAATCAGTAATTCAAGGAAGAAAATTTTGAGAAAATCCCTTAAATAGTATAAATACTTTACTGTAATAAACTAAGATTTTCTGACTTACAAATTAATGCAGCATATAATACGAAAGTCATTTATGAAAATCATTTTCATTTACATTATTAGGAATAAATGTATACATTCCATATTATATTGTCAACCACGTTGAAATATTTAGTGAAAACATGCACAGATTATCCAGAATATAAACGTTTTTGAGGAATGTTAACATTTTGACTTGAAAATAATAAATTAACTTCAATTTTTTTAATTAATGGTCGTTGCAGTAAACGTCCTCCTATTGATGCGAGCTGCTAATTTATTTTTCTCTACTTTTCACAATACATCAAATTTAATGAGTTAATTCCATTTATTTAATACTTAAATCCATCAAAATATATTTAATATTTTTTAAAGAGATGTCAGTGGTACTCAATGGCGTAAAGTACACCCCGCATCTCAGGGAGGCCCAGGATTCAAGGGGCCCATAGCCTGAATGATGTCAAATAAGTAATCCTTTGTAAGATCCGGCTTGGGTCTTAAAACCAGACTTTATAGGGGGCCCCTAATATTTTCCGTTAGACATTTGGTGGTACTTAAAAAACTTTTGAAATGACTGCCCCCTTGTAAGCCCATTATAATCAAATTGATATTATCTGAGACTGCCGGCTCTAGCAATTTTGCCGTCCCGGACAAAAATGAAAAATGCCACCCCTCTCGCCAAAGTAAAAAAAAACAAACTATTATTAAAAGATAAAAATTGGTCATAAATACACACCTATAAAACTTGAATATTCCTTGCGAAGAAAAAGAGAGCCAACAGTTCATATATATGTATATATATATATTAAAAACTAAAACATAAGAAATTACCACTGGTTTTTTTTCCTGACTTTTAATTCTGAAAACTTTCTGATCAATTTGTTCAGCTATTTCATGTTCGATAGCCAATGTAGCTAAGCCATTTAATCTATCTTTAAAATTTGTGAACTGTAAGAAATTTTTTATTAATTTTAATTTTGAGAAACTAATATCTACACTTGCCAAACTTATTAGCAAAGAAAGTAAAATAAATGCAATAGCAAGATTTGGAGCAAATTCTAAAACAGAAATAAATTTTAAAACTTCAACTAGGCTTTTTTTTTAAACTGACATTTTCTCATCTGCTCAATCAAGCGCGTTTACACCCAATGATTCTCCGTCGGTCAACATCAGGCCTGCCCCCGCATATCTAGTAAATTTAGCCCTAATTTTTTTTTTTTTTTAAGTTTCTCAACTATTAAATTTGAAAGTTCTCTTCCAGTTAATCTTTCAACTGGAAGGAAACCAAAAAAAAAAAAAAAAAAAAAAAAAACTTCGTTAGAGTTAGATTTTTTAATACATGTATACCTTACCATAAATGGCATTTGTTCGATCTTGCTGGCATCAGGGGCGCAATCTAAAATTATCGAATAATATTTAGCTTGTTTAATTTTATGAACAATGTGTAATTTAATATTCTCATATAAAAGAGAAATTATCTCGTTCTGAATATTTATCCCTAGATAGTGTACTTTAACTTCCTTTTCCAAAAAAAAAAAGAGGAAAAAATAGGTATTTTTAAAATTTGGTCCAAATGCCGCCCCGGACATGGGTCCGGTTTGTCCGACCCTAGAGCCGCCCTTGTCTGAGAAGTCCTAAGTTTTTGTATGTATTCTAAGGGGAAAAAAATTTCTAGTGCTCTTCTCTTTTAAAAATTCGCATTTATATTTATATACGAAATGTTCACTTAAACTTTTTGCTAGATATAATTTAACAAAAATATTTTTATAAATTTTGTATAACATATTTTTTACGGTTCAGTTTTATTAACTTAAATGTTTGAATTTTACTGTTGCATTGACAAAGTATTTTATACGTGCTTCAGCATTCGATTTTAAAGAAATTTAAAAGAATTTTGTATACGAATTTGTATCTTTAATTTCTAAATAAAATATAAACTTTGTACTTTTAAAATCTTTTAATTACATGTTTCGAAAATAAGATATAAATGTTTGTCATGCATAACATTGTTTGCAGCTTCTTGATCTTACAAATTTCTGAGTGCATGTGAATACTTGGTACATATGATGTTAATTGTATTGCGATTTACGATTACTTGTTACAAAATGAAGCTCTTATAGCCTACCTAGCGAATTTTTGAAATTACATATGAAGTTTTATTTTTCACTTTTTTCAGCAAAGTACAAACTTTAAAGCAACAAAAAAATTTTTGTTATGGAATTATTCAATTTTTTTCTATAGCAAAAAGTATGACCACAAAAAGAATAAAAACTTATTGGCTTTCTTCCTTTCTCATTAGATAACTTTTGAAGGATGTGTACAGTACAGTCCTACATTCTTTTATAAAATTGAAAACGGAAGAATGCTTATGTATTCTGAAAAAACCTAAAATTTTTAAATTTATCTTCTATTCAAGTATTTCTTAAAATTAAAGACAAATTTAAACAATGAGAGAAAATCCTTCCTTTCCTTTGTGTATATGGTGTTGCGAATTTTACTTATTGAAAATTTATGTTATTTTTCAATTTTTTTCGTTTTTTGAAGTGTTACTTGAAAATAAGCTTCAGGTTCCATAAAAAATGCATCTTTAACTTACACAGGAAGCTATTTCTTCTTGATAATTTTTTTAATAACAGTATTATTCATAATAAGCTATTTTCCTGTTTGAGTATTTCGTCACCACTCGTATCTGTAGTAAATAGATTTATGTAATTTTGTCCCACTCCTCTGTTCTTTTGCAGGTTGTTTTTTTAAAAAATAATTGTAATAATATTGTATCATTTTCATGCTTATTTTTTGTTTTTCGAACCTGGTTTCTCTCTCTCACTAAAGTTTACTCAGGAAAACTCATACACATACATGTAAGTAGTATGTAGCTTTACTTTCCTCTGTTCTGCGTGAGTGAATTTTAACATCACCCTGTTCAGTTACACGAGGGATTTTAGCGACGAACCTCGTAATTTTGAACCATGGTCAAGTGACGAAGACGACGCCCGAGCTGGCATCCCTTCTCCTAACTACCACACCACACCAACGGGAGGACATTTGAGCGGTCGACAGATTTGACAACCATCGCGCCCCTACATGGCGGGTCTTCAGTGGTACTGGGCTCGAACTCATGACATGCCAGCCACGAGTCTGTTACCTTGACCACTAGGTTAACAGTGCCACTTCCTATGTTCTGCAGAGCATAATAAAGGGCTGATTTTAAGTAGCTTTGTATATTTAAAACACTAATATATTTTTACTTGATAAAGCCCAATCAAAATAGGACCCTCGGTTTTTGTTTTTTTGTTGCACTAGGGCCTTTGGTTACCTAGTTACGCCCCTTATATAACTCTAGATTAAATAAAAAAAATTAATAGTGTATTTCCAATCCGAACAGTCTGGAGAGTAAAATGTCAACTCAGGTGTCATCCTTCTCAATTCACCGTGATTTAAAATTGCGAAGTTCGTCCCCTCTCTACCCCTCACATTGTATCGCCCAACGAAATTCAATCAGAAATTAACGAAAAATCTATTTGTTCACTTTTATTATAGTAGAAGTTTCTGTTCACATCTATATATTTTTATTTCAGAGAGCGCAATTACTGTTGGATATTGATTAGGTTTGCTTTCAAACGTTTCTAGCATTCTGTATTAATTTTTAAAAATACGTTTCAAAAACAGATTTTTACAATGTATAAAGGTACTATCCTCCTTACGTGTTTTTAAAAATTATATATTTTTTGGAAAAAAAATTAAATTTTTTAAAAACAATGAGTTAAATCAATGATTTTCAAACATTCATTTTTTAAGTTAGCAACCTAAAAAGGAATCAGCAAAAAAGTAAACGAAAAATATTCATATTTCTTAGAAAATTTAAAATATGTATATGTGTTCTACTTCTATGGTCATTTTGCTTTGACCTTTTTTATCTCGCTATAATCTTAAATAAAGTTTTCACACACCGTCGAATAGTTTTAAAAATAGACTTCTAAAATAGAAGCATGACTTCGATATTTTTCTCTCTTACAATTATATTTTCATTAAATTTCTCACAAACAAATTCTGTTGAAAAACTTAATAAAAGTGTAATAATGATAATGTTTGATGTGCAGCATAGTGAGATACATAATAGCAATTATTTTCCAGTATTTATTAAAATGTCTATTTTTATGTTATTAACTACTTTACAAAAACTCACAAAAAATTATTAATCCAGTTACATTTAAAATATTTTGCGCTCTAATCAAGATAAAGCGTTAAAAATATCCAGCCAAAATAATAAATCAGGAAAAAAGAAAAAATGTTCCCAGGTTTTCATAATTGTCCTGTTCCTCTTCAAAGTGTTGTAAAATAGCCCCCCCCCCCGTGAATCATGAGATGGGTCAATTACAAAGGAAAGTATTGCATTCACCATCTAAGATAGGAGATAAAAGCCCTGACAGGCTAGGTGCTCCTATAGAAAATTTCCTGTAAAGGAAAGTATTTAGGGAGTGGAGACAAACTAACACTCCTTTCCTTTTCTTCCTCTAGGAGGGTCCATTTATTAATCATACTGTAGCACCACACTTTCCTCTCTTTCATAGCAATTCTCCAAATAAAATATCAGAAAAATTAATTTGAATAGAGGCATGATAGAAAAATCAAAAGTATGAAAAAACATTCACTTTGAAATAATGGGGAATAGTGAAAGAAAAAAAAAAGAACAAATTAAATTTACATTCAACCATTATTTTAATTAAATTATTATTGTTTTTAAAAAAAAGGACTGTGTGAGAATTATTGGAGTAATTCAATATCATTCATTTTCAGTTTTCATGCCTTTAATTTAATGTTACTGAGTTACACACAGCAAAGATTTTGCCACTTTCTTCTAGTAAACTAAGGTAGAGTGATTTTTCCCTTTTGTGAGCATAATTTGTCCAGGCATAGAATGTTCAATAATACATTAAATTTGAAATAGTATATGGCTGTGGAAATTATCTAAAATCTGAACTTTTAAATAACTTCAGCAATAAGTTTTAAAATTTTAATTAATCATGAATTGTACACAATTTATTAAAATGCTTTTAAAATTTCAGAAAAATAATCCCTGGGTTAGAGTTGGAAAGATAGTAGTGTTTTGAAAAAGAAATTTAAAAACTGAATTTTCATATCTGCTTAAATAAAATAAAAGAAACTGAATACAAAGAAGTATAACATTTCAGTCAACACTGAAATTCTAAAAATCACAGCTTCCTGTTGTGAATGTGTGGAATTTAGGAGAATGAAATGTTATCTGATTAAATCCTCCACATAAAAAGTATACAAAGATAGCATGTCAAGTTATTGAGATTTTATACATATATTGAGTGAAATTGTATACATATGAAACAATTTGTTAAAAAATTATTCAACACACAACAGTAAATTATAACATCAAATACTTCCTCACTAAATTATATATATATTGACATAAAAAATAGTTAAGAGGAATAGTGAGCAAATATTATTCCTTCCTATCAAAAATGCCATTTCAAAATGAATAGCTGCTTTAATATATTAAGATGGCAAAGATTTTGAAGTTCAAAATGTAATATATATATATATAGATTTTTTTTAAAAATAAATTATTTTATTATAGTTATACTGTGGTGAGGTAGTATGTTGGTCAAGAAATATTAATACCAAAATAAACAATTTTTGTTTTATTTTTTAATAATGATATGTTTTTAATACTTATATAAAAAAAACAAATTAAAATTCAGTATATTCATTTTTTAAAAAAATAATAAATCTGCAACCCTTCTAAATTATTTTGAAGTACCTTCATATTTCTCAAAAGCATGAATATTTTTCAGAGCATATTTTCTATTATGATATGATCTTATTTAAGTCAGGGCAGTTTTGTTACAAAAGCTGCTGAATTGTTCATGGTGCTAAATACTGGCTAAGTTGCAGCCTTAGTGCCAGGAAGAAAAAATGGGGAACTCTGACACTTTTAAACATTTGAACAATTATAGCTTCAGGTTCTTATTAAAATATGCAGTTATATTTTCATCTACCTCTGAAATTGGCACATCTTATTGGACTAAGTGAAGGCATTTCTGGACAGTGTAGAATTGATAATTAAAAAAATATATGCTATAAATTTAGGACTAAAACCGAGTAGTGAAAAATTGAAGGAAGCACTGAACATTTGGAACAGTAACGGGAAATTTGGGATAATGTACAATCAAGTTCAAAGGAAATTATTAAAGGAATTAAACATGAGAAAGAAAAAATGTATTAATCTTTCTTTTTAACAACCCCCAAATTTAAAAAAAAAAAAAAAAGGAGGAAGAAAAACTTATAAATTTTTCTTCATTGAAGTAAAATTTTCAGGAAAAATCAATCTCATTTTTTAAAACAAATATTTAATTTGTATATCTCAATACATCAATTTCAAATTTTTATTTCAAGAAATTATAATTCAATGAAAGAAAACAGCCACTGTCATGTTATAATATATTCCTATTATTAGAAATCTTATTTTTTTAAAAAAAGAATTCTGTATGAAAATTTTTTTTTCTTTTTCAAAACCTATAACAAAACCTCGTTTTTACTGGAATATGTGTTCCAAGCAAAATATACATTAAGGTATTTTGAAAATTTAGCATTATTTTCCTGCCATTAATAATTAATTTTGAAGCACTGAAAACTTATTTTAAAATTATCTCTACTCAATATAGCTAAAAAAAAATAATAATACTGTTTCATGAAATTTACTTTAAAATTTTTTTCTAAAAAAAGTACATCAATACTACTGATGATTGAAATGATTATAATACTATACTTTTTAATAATTTTTTAAAAATGTTTTCAGTTTTATACTACAGAATTTTAAGTTTAATCACGTTTTAAGCATAGCTGAAATATGAATCTTATTGTGAACAATGTTTATAATGAATTTTGAGCAAAGTAAGAACAGAACTGAAAAATAAATTATCCCCTTTATATATTAGCTAAATCAAAATATAAACATAATTTTGGACTGTTTTTTAACTGAAAAATTATATGGAATTCAAGTCAATTTTTGTTTAGCATAAGCTGAAAATAATTTTAATTCTAAACAGTATTTAAAAGGCAATGCATGTAATATTCCTACCATTTTATAACAGTCAATATGATAAAGATAAATATAAAACACAATTTTCTTCTTTTATCATTAATACATATATATAATTATTATATTATATATATATCAATATTTTTCTCTAGTTATGTTTCTTAGAATCTGTTTTCTATCATTTAGCTTTGTGGGTAGTATAATTTTGTCTTATTATTATTTTTTTTTTCATTTTATTATACTATATATAATATAAGAATTGCTCTAAATGAAAATATGATTTAATTTCAGCTGCAAAAGTTAAAAGGATTTTGTAACAATAATCCTCAAGTGTCAGTTTAGAAAAAATTTGCTAAATCTGATTCAAATGTTATATGGATTAATAAAAATTCACTAAAAATTGCAAATAATCAAAAATATATCAATAAACTAAAATATTTTACTCTTCTATTTTAAGTTTACAATATAGTTACAGTTCTACATTTGTTTTTCCAGAGAGAGTTTCATTTAATATTTTAATAAATTTAATCTTAATTTTTATTTTATAAACATACCATATTTCTAATGAACTTGTATACAACAAATAAACAATGAAAACATATTTATATCTTAAAATTCAAACAAAAATTGAAAAAACATTGAAATTGTTCAGTAGTAAAGTTATAAACAATAAACGCACAATATTTATAACAGGTTATTAGATTCACACATACTGAAACACACACTCAACACAGCATATTTAAAAAATACAATACATTGCACTTTTTTATTGTAATTATTTTGAAAGTAGCCAATAATTCATAACGTGCCAAATATAGCAACCCCAAAACAGAGTAATTTGAATTCCAACTCTAAAAAATAGGAATAGGTGCTGCCAACGAAATCGCGCATTACTTGTCCGGCCTTGTTTGTTCCTTTTATCTATCAGACTTGATACACAAGACATCGCAATAATCTCTGGTTTATTCTCCGCATCGATCCACATTCTACTATCACGTTTAGAGATGTATTGGAAAGAGCAATGAAAAATAAATCAAAATTCAGAGCCTTTTTAAGGGAATGAAATTTTTTAATATCTACTAAGCTATTAGGGTTTTTTTTTTTTGAGAGATCATAGCCTGTGTTGCTCCCCCCCCCTTCAACTGTTCAATCAATCAATCAATTTGTTTTTAACAGGAATTTTGATGCATGAGTCTTATTTGTGATTCTTTGTTTGAAGGATTCGATTTTACAGGTTTCATTTTCTTATATTAAAATACATAAGAAATCATAAATAGTGTTATTTCAGATTATTTGTTGTTTTTCTATCAATTTCTTTTAGTTTTTGAAGATGGAGAATGATTAATATTGTTTCTCGCCAATCGATCGATTATTAATGTTTAAGCGCAACATGTGATAATTTTTCTTTAAACTGCCAGAAGGTCAGAATGATGTTTAAAAAGCATTAAAGCACCTTAAGATTCTTAAATATTATAGTTTCATTTCGACCTACTTTATAATTTCCTCAATGTACAGACTTTCATTTTAGTCCCTGTAAATTCAATCAATATGTATAAATGGCGGTACTTGACATAGGGTTGTCAATATGAGAGTTAAGTACCAGTTTGAGTTTCATCCTTGTCATTTAACCGATATTCAAAATTTTGATCCATGATGCGATTTTAATAAAACCTTATTGAATTAATAATTTTGCAAAGTTATTGTCATTTGTGTAAAGTTTCTGTTGCTTTACCTATGTGTCCACGGTGGCCGATTGGTTATGGTTGAGCCCACCTGTCTCTGATGCATTTTAAATTTGCCGAGGCTCAAACTCCTGTTGATAGTGTGATGTGGAAATTAGAAAAGTGAGGTGCCACTCATGCACAGCTTCGAAGACCTATATAAAAAATTCCCTTATATACATAAATAATCGTATATTCAGAAAACATTTTAATGAAATAACTAATATATATGTAATATTTTTATTTTAAAATAGAATAGGTATTAATTAAATTTTGTAATTGGAAGTCAACATTACTTTATCAAAACAAGAGTATACATTTAAATTTTAAAGCAGGAATAGATTATTTCCCCCTTGTTCATGTGCATGTTTGAATAATATATATTTGCAATTTTGTCATTGGAATAATTTTAAAAAAATTGTTACAACTGAGCAAAAACATGATTCACATAAGTATAATATGAGTATTTGGACAATTTGTAATTTATATCAATTTCTGAAGTTTAATGTGGAATTAAGGAAATTTTTTGAATGGTTAAGATTTGCAATTCTTTGAAGTGAATATATAAGCTAAAATTTAAGTTCTAGTTTTATTTTGAGCTTTCGTGGGAAAGATGCATTGAAACTGAAATATTTTTTATTAGCTATATTATTTGATTCCACATGCAAGTAATAAAATTTTTGCAAATTAAATTTCCAATTTTATTTGATGATCTGAAAATCAAAAGTACTTTTTAAATTTGAATGAATGGAATATAATTTCCTGACCTGTATATTTTCCACATTCATAGATTGCATACTATTGGGTTTTAAAAGTTTAAATTATTCTGTGGAATAAACTTCTTTAGTTACTGCTTAGTAATCATAAAAAAAATGGGTTTCTTGCGTATTATTGCAACAATCATCAACTCTATTAATAACGTACCAAGTTGGCTACCCCAGTTTCCTATGCGTTGTATGTGCTGAATTGGCATCTATATACTTCATTTCATATAATGTCGCCAATAGGTTGCAATAAAACATAAGTATACTAATAATTGGATTGAAAGTATCAGATTTAAAAGTTTTTGAATGACACTTTATTGTTTATTAATAGTTTAATTATTTAAAGTTTGGTGCAGCAACCCCTATTTCAGGTTTGATATTAATGCTTATTCTAGAAAAAGTTTGTGATATGGTTTCCTTGTTTTTTTTTTTTTATAAAATCAAAATTTGTTCTCTGTAAAATAGTTTGTACATTTGTTACTTGTGTGTTATCATAACCTTGTTCAAGGGGTAGAATGATGATTAACAAAGAAGCTAACTAATATTTATTATAATCAGTGGCATAATGGAGAATATTAGGGCTCCCCTGCAAACTCAGGTTTTGGGCCTCAAGCCCAAATACGTACCTTGCATCACCACTGATTATAATGAACATGTAATTAACATACATTGTGGGGGGGGGGGAAATTGTAGCACTTGAAATTTTTACATTTTTCAACTTTGCAGGCTGAAATGAAGTGTTCTACATAAATTTAATAATAAATTGTATCAAAAATCTTTAGTGTTTAAAAGAGTTAATGTGTATTTAAAAAAAAAATTCAAGTTTGAGTTGATATAGATCAATCTTTCGTAACCAGAGTATAGTAAAAAAATTGTGTTTCAAGGGTCCATATCAAGGGATTAATTTATATGACCTTTAGGGTTCATATAAATTAAGGGGTCTATGATCACTTTAGTCCAGAGTTTGTTACTGGTTTATGTAGAAGATACCACTACACATTCTTCAGTTGATAGAAAAAAAGAACTTTGTACATGGAAGATTCTTAAAGGAATCTTTATCCAACCATTAACTAATTTGAAAAAAGTTACTCAGTCAAAGGTGGTCATATTTTACAGTGAATAATTGGTATCATGGTGAACATTATTGTTTTAGCAAATTATGTTTTCATTGTATCTTCGAAGAATGGCAGCTCCTGGAGTGAGCTGTGGTGCAGTGGAACATCTTTTAAAGACAAAATAATTTGTCAGTTCATTTTTAATTTTTATGTGCATATATTTTCAACTTTTATGTTCTGAATTCTTTTTCCAAAATTTTTCATTAACATTATTTGTAAAAGTATTCTTATTTATTAGTGATAGTCATACATATATGTTATAGAAAACATGAGGGTAAAATTTATATCCAGATTGTATTCAGCCAAAAAGGAAGCATTCTACTAGTGCAATGATGTGTAGATGCTGTAATTACATAAAAATTGAGAGTATGAAGAATTAGAAAAATTATTTAAACAAAAGTTTGGAACCCGAACTTTATCTTTTATTGAGGATCTATTTCTCAATAGTTCTCCATATATTTTTCAATAGCATTCAATTCCTTAGCCCACAGCAAAGATGTAATGGTTTAATACTAAACGCAGTCAACTATTGGTCTATCCAGAAAACATCATTGGCTTATACTCAGTGTTATATTATTGAGGATGTATTTCTTTTTTACATTAGAAACTTTTAAATAACTTTTTAAATACTAAAGGTATTTGAATTTCATTTTATTCCTTCTAAATTTACCATTACATTTACTTTTAAATAATTATGTTAAAATTTTATGAAAGGGTTCTTTTTTTTACTATAAGCATGCAAAGTTGAAAAATGTAAAATTTTTATCACAAAAGTCTACAGTTTTGACTATTACTGTAATATAACAGTTATGAACAAAAATAGTAATTAATTTTTAAGATTTTAAGTTGGTTTCTGTGATTTTTTAGTATGTTAATGCAGTTTCTAAGTAATTTTTTTTCTTTTAAATTCTTGATCCTGGTATCAATAAAATTAGCTAGATACTATTTTTTCTGTGCTTTTTATTGTACCATTATTTTGGCTCTTGTATTTTTTTTTCTCATGATTTCTGGTTTTTAGATTTATGAAGTTATACATGTGTTTTATAGTTCCATGCTCATATTAATGATACTTCTCAATAAATTATACTTCTCCATTTTTAAGGATTAGTTTCTGATTTTCATCTTTATTTTTAGAAATTTAGATAGTATGTAAGTATTTCTCCCCCCCCCCCTACTCTGTTTTGGGGGGTTGATTTCTAATTTTTCATCCTTATTTTTTTAGAATTTTACATATGGCATATAAGTATACTCCCCCCCCCCTACACACACTTTTGTTTTGAAAAGTATGTTAATGGGTGTTTTTTTTATTGCAGATAATTCTTTTCTTTACATTTACAAATAAATCTTGACATGAAAATCCAGAAATAAAAAATTCACTAGAAGTTTTGAAAATCTTTGCAAACTGGTAAGTTTTGGGAGTTTCTTTGAAAATGTTTACATTCTGTTATTATTTTTGAAATATAATTTATTTTTAATTCTATTTTTCAATTCTAAATCCATAACTAAAATATTTAAGGAATGCTGGCACTCAAAGAATTAAAAATTTGTTGAGGGATACTGTTATGCATTAGTTCTATTATTTACTTTGTTGCTTTGAAAAATAAAGCTATTCAAAAGGTTTAAAATTTTCGGAAAAAAATAAACAATTTTTATGTGATTTAATTTTTTATTTAATTTTATGTGTTTAAATTTTAAGGAATAAATAATCATATTTTATGTTTCACAATCAATGGTATTTATTTTTAAGTTGTGTTTCAAAATTTAAATTACATTTGCGTGCTGAATATGATGCTGAAGAAATAACTTATTTGTGGGGGGTGCCTTTTAAGTTTGAAGTACAATTCCCAGTTGATGATCAGTTCTTTGAAACTGAGGTTGCTAATAAGTAATAAAATCAAATGCAGAATGGTGGACTCAATAAAAACATGTCAACGGATAAAAATAAGTTGCATTAAATGGATTTTGCCTTTATATAAAAGGGAAAACACACAGTGTCAAAAGTTTATAAACTAAGCTACTACTTACTAGAGAATTTAGTGAAGTAATCCCCCCCCCCATTGAATTATATCCCTTTTTTTGTTTCATTTTAGCTGAAAAGTATTTTTAAATGTATACTATTATATTTTAATAACTTTATATATATATATATTAAATGATATTCTTGTTTTGTTTTCAGTGTGGTATGAAACTGTGTTGTAAATGTATATTAAGAAAATTTTGAAGTTATGGAATTAATTAATGATCAATATTTTTGTGTCAGAATTTATTGCAAAAGTTAAGATTTTGTCTTGTTATTTTTATTGTTTTTGAGAAACTACTTTTTTAATAATTATTTGACAACGGCTGTCGTGATCAGAGCAGAACTTCACATCTAAACTCTTCAGCCTTATCTTGCTCCTTGTTATTGACAAAGTAATTTCCAAATGCTATATTTAATAAAGTATTCACAATATGCAGTATTTTGGTGTAGTGATGAGTTTATTGGATACATTGTGGATAATACAATATAATTTGCTTGCAAAAATTAAAATTCACCATTTATTAAGGAATGAATTACCGTTATCATAGTAATGGCACAGAACCAAGATTATTATACTGCTAAATTTATTCATAGAATTTTTTTAATTCAAAAAGTTGATTGATTAAGAAATTTGTTAACTCACAAGAATAAAATAAACAATTACCAGATGTGAGGATTTTTCTTTATTTTTTTTAATTTTACAGAATGTTTCTTTATTTTCCTCATAAGCATTTTCCTTGTGAATTACTAACTGTATATGTATTCCAATTACTAGTTGTACTTTAAGCACAAAAATTAAGTTCGAAATTTGCAGGTGCGTGTTATATGCCAGGTATAAAAATGATAGCTTCAAATATAAAAAAGATGAGCATAAAAAAAATTCAACATCTATATAGATCGGAATACTGTTTATTTAAAAGAAATGACATACCTAATGAACTTAAAGTGATTTTCTAGAAGTATACTATATATTTTTTTAAAAGTCTGAGATAATATTTTGAATAAATGACTTGAAAACATATAAGCATTGCACATGTACATTTCAGGTTCTTTCATAAAAAAGGGGAGTGTGCCCTATACTGTGAATATACCTAAAAATTAAAAATCACAGCTTCAAAGTATGGGGGCCCATTATATGCCAAATTTTATGGTATATTTTGAATTTGTAACTTTACATTAAAAAAAATTCCTTTATAATTAAATTACTATCTGAACATTTGACATTGTAAGAATTGTTTTCTATATTGCATTTATTTTTTGGTAAAGTGCCTTTTAATTTAAATTTGCTGCAAAAGAAAGATTTATGAAGCCAGTTTAGTAGTTGTATCACGTTACTAAAAGTTGTTCTAAAGGTGTTAATGAACATGAAAATTGGGAACTAGTTTGATATCACGGGGCACGTTGCCAAACAGCGCATGTCGTTGGAATGAAATCCAAGATGGCGGCCTAGCGGTAAGACTCGTCAGGAAAATAATTTTAAAGAACTGTTTTGATACACATTAAAATCGATTTCAAATGAAGAATTTAGGAATAGATTGAGACTAACCAAGATCAATAAATAATGAATATCAATATTAAAAAAAAATCATGTTTACTAATAGTAATATTATGCAGTATACAATCATCTTATAATATAATTTTATAAAAACTATTATATATAATATTCTTATAATATTAAATAGTAATGATTATTAAATATTCATATATTACATTTTTTTATTATTTTATATAATAATCATCATCGTATTGTAATATAATAAAAATCGTACATATATATAAGAATGCTCATTTAACATAATAAAAAAATAACAAAATAATAATTTTTAATAAATAACATAATACTTAGAAATAAATAACATAATAAATATAAATAAATTACACATATGTAATAATAATTGTATTTTTTTATATTATTTTATTAATAAAATAATTACATAATATATATTGAAATTGATAATGAATAGCAATTAAAAAGTACTGAAAACGTGCTATGTTCCAAAAACTGCAAGTTTCTTCAACGAATTTCACTGAACAAGAAACGTTAAAAAAAGCCTTTTTAAAAAATCAAGTGAATTGAAAATAAACGATTTATAGCAATAATTAGAAATACAACACTCATTCTTTAAAAAAAAAATACCCAATTTCTCACCAATGATATTAGAAATATCCATGTTCAAAAATAGCATTAAATAAAACAGAAGACTGAAATATAGTTTGATTCAGAATTGCAAAGAAAATGGTTAAATTGTAAAAGAAATAGAATTAAAATAATCTGAAATTAATAGGATTACCACAGGAACAGAACCAATAAAAATTAATACTAACATACATTATCTCCATGATAACTACTCCCCAGACGATAAAAATTTCAAGGTAACCATATTGTAATGTTATCGCCTATCTTGGCGAACATAAACAACAACTTGGCACCTTCCCTGTGATATCAAACTAGCAGGGAAAATTGTTTCAATGCATTATCAGTTTGTATAACTACACTTCCCTTGCATTCCAGTAGCATGTATTATAGTTCTTCTCAAGCTAAACAAATGCTATTTTGTACAAATGGATGGGAACTCTGAAATAATTGATTAAATTTTTAAAAAATGCCTGGTATTTTATAAGACAGCACCAGATGAAAACTTAATAAAATTTTTGGAAAAAAAGCTGAGCATTTTTCTTTTAAGGTAATTCTAGAATCTCCCCCCCCCCCCAAGAATCAACTTCTTAACTATCCCCTTTCCCTTGAGTTTCCTTAGGTATGTAAAACCAGGACGTTACTTCAAGTATGAAGCTTTTCTTAATTTGTCTTAGATTTTAATTTTGTTTTTTATTCAAGTTGCATATTAGTCTTATTGACAGAAAAATGCCTTTTGTTTCAAACGGTTACAATGACTTCATGGCATTTATTTCTAGTTCATTGTAACTCACTCATTGAAATTATTAACTTAAAGAATGTTTCATTACAACCATGTACATACCACATACATACACAAGGCCATAACAATGTAGACATTTGAAATAATTGCCTTAAGCTATACTATAATTTCTTGTGGTACAAGCTACTGCTAGCTCAATTTTTAATCTTGTGTGTTTGCTTCTGGTGACGTCACTACCATGAATTTGATGAGATTCCTGTCAGCATCTGTTAAGTGGTCATGGTCGCAAACTCATGGCTGACCTTGCTTTTGTTGAATTGGGGGTTTGAGTCCCAAAGGTTTAAGTTTGTGTTGAATTGAGGGTTGGTGCCACTAAAGACCTTTGTAGTGGAGTTCATGAAAATGTAAGGCATGCTATAAATCTGTTACTGCTCAAAAATCTGTTGGTGTTGGATAATAGGGTGTTAATTGAGGTGTTGTCCTTCTCACTTGACCAGGAATCAGAATTATGAGGTTCATAGCAAATAATCATAATGTAGCTTCAAATTGTGATGTTCATTAACAATCAATGAACCAGTTCATTATTGAATCTTGCATGCCTTTGATTTGCATATTTTCCTTGCTGCAAAAGCATTTTCATTCTGAATCTTAATTTTTTTTATATAACCAGTTATTCATTTTAATAAATATATATTTGATTATGAGTCTAAAGAAGGTTAGTAAAAAAAAAACAGTGGGAGGGAAAGGAATTAAAAGTGTGATATTAGGTAAGCAAGACATGAGAGTTAATAGATCTAATAACTAAGTATGATTGCTTACTTCTATGATATTTACTATTCTAAAGTAGATGAACTTGACAGAGGTTAAATAAATCTAGCTAAGAGAATGTTAAATCAGGCTAAACTAAAAAGAAAATTATTGAACAAAAGGGAAGTGAAAGAATAACACCATATGCTAATCAGTTCTGCCACCATCTGTTTATTTTTTATTTATTATTTTCTTACATGTAGGTATGTATTTGGTTTTATTTTGTTTGTTAGCAATTTATTTCAATTATGAAAGTTTATTTCACTTATGTGTTCAGTCATGGATCAAACTAAACCTGTATCTCAAAATGTCATTTGTTATATATATATTAGTTATAAGAATAACTGTTTCATGTATCTATTATTAAATAACTCATAAGTGAATTGGAATTGCTGTTCTAGAAACAGCTTGTTAATCTATGGCCAATTAATTACAACATCATTCTAATAATGAAAATGCTTCTTTATTAGTTGTTACATAATAGCACACATGTAATTATAAATTGAACTTAAAGAAATTGCTAAGCTCACACTGTTCCGGATCAGTTATGGTTCTAGCACAATAAATGGATATAATGTTTTAGTTTCTAAATTTCTCTCTTGTTTTGTGATTTTTAAAGCCACTTTGATCACAAATGTAATAATTTTTTTTCTCCTTAAGTTTTTCAAAACAAGTCTTGGATAGTGGAGCTACTTTTACTCTCACTAGAATGCAGTTGTCTGAAGTAAAATTTTAAAAAAGGCTGAGCCTTGCCTATTCTTGGAGGTGCCGAACCTGTCTCGAAGGAACTAAATCTGTTCTCAAGGGTGCCAAACCTGTTGATGGAGGGGGGCATGGATGTAGATCCAGATCGCCAGATGGAGTCCTGTAGTTCTGCCGCATCTTCCAATGCTGCATTTGATGATGAATGTAAAACATCTAATTCATGTGAAGAATTTGCTTACCCAGAACCAATTCGAGGTGATAAAGATCTTCAAGAGGAAAAGGAAGATCTTGAAGGAGGAGGGCAGAAGGGCATGGATGTAGATCCAAATCGCCAAATGGTGTCCTGTAGTTCTGTTGCATCTTCCAATGCTGCATTTGATGATGAATGTAAAACATCTAATTCATGTGAAGAATTTGCTTTCCCAGAACCAATTCGAGGTGATAAAGATCTCCAAGAGGAAAAGGAAGAACTTGAAGGAGGGCAGAAGGACATGGATGTAGATCCAAATCGCCAAATGGTGTCCTGTAGTTCTGCCGCATCTTCCAATGCTGAATTTGATGATGAATGTAAAACATCTAATTCATGTGAAGAATTTGCTTTCCCAGAACCAATTCGAGGTGATAAAGATCTCCAAGAGGAAAAGGAAGAACTTGAAGGAGGGCAAAAGGACATGGATGTAGATCCAAATCGCCAAATGGTGTCCTGTAGTTCTGCCGCATCTTCCAATGCTGCATTTGATGATGAATGTAAAACATCTAATTCATGTGAAGAATTGACTTGTCCAGAATCGACTCGTCATGATAAAGAGCTCCAAGAGGAACAGGAAGAAATTGAGTGGATCACTGCCGCAATAAAAAAGAAGTTAGTTGCAAATGGCGAAATGCCTAAATTACTAGAAGAAGCACATAATGTGTTAATAAATGAGGGATGGAATTTAGTAGTTGTATCTAAATGTAGAGAGTTTATTTCTCAATACGGAAAAGGAGTTACCCACATGCAACTTTTTGATTATTGCAAAGAACACTGCATGAAGCACATTCCAGGATATGTGAAGGATCACCTTTTAAAGAAGGTAGAAGACAGTACACAAAAAGAAGTTAAAAAAATTAAAAAGGTTAAAAAACAGAAACAAGTCAAAGAACCTAATGAAGTCATGCAGTCTGAAGAAGTTGAGGAACCTAAAGAAGTCATGCAGTCTGAAGAAGTTGAGAAACCTAAAGAAGTCATGCAGTCTGAAGAAGTTGAGAAACCTAAAGAAGTCATGCAGTCTGAAGAAGTTGAGAAACCTAAAAAAGTCATGCAGTCTGAAGAAGTTGAGCAACCTAAAGAAGTCATACAGTCTGAAAAAGTTGAGCAACCTAAAGATGAAAAACACAAAGAAGTTAAAAAAATTAAAAAGGATAAAAAAGGTAAAGGTAAAAAACGGAAATAAGTCAAAGAACCTAATAAAGTCATGCAGTCTGAAGAAGTTGAGCAACCTAAAGAAGATGAAAAACAAAGAAGTTGGAGAGCCTGAAGAAGTCTCTAAGTAATAAGTCATAACTTGTGGATTTTTCATTATATTATTTTCAGTGTATAAAGAAGCATAACTCATTAAAATTTAAAAATGTTAAAAATGCATTTAAGGTTAATCAGATTTTTTTTTAGCAAAATGTATTGCAATATCCAAATTGCTTTGCAGTTGAAATAATGTGTTAATTTTGATTACTGAATTTTAAAAGTAAAAATTTTCAAACAGAAAATCTATTTAGATATATTGTCTTGAATGTATACTGTACTAAGCGAAAAAAAAACAACAAATTTTAAATGTATGAAATTCATAAATTTGTATTTTAAGTGCAATTTGAGAGGTACATTTTAAAATTATCTTGTGTTTTTTTTCAAATATGTGCTTTCAGAAGCTAAATAACACAACTAATTAATATCACAAAGATCATAGTTCCATTTGACTCGCAATAGTGTCAATGATTTTATGAAAACTATTCCAGTCTTAAATGAAAACATCTGCTTTGGGCAATTTGTTCAAATACCTCGCATAATTCATTTTGACAGTTTTTAAGAAATAAGGAAGTCACCGAAATACTTTTGGTACAGAATTGAATATCAAGAGATTTGCTGTAGACTACTTAAAATAGTATATTGTGTATTAAAATATAATTTTGTAAAATTCCCATAAACAGAAGTCAGAAATGCTTAAAAATGACTGATAAACTTTAGCAATCTCATTTTTCTGCATCATTAATTCAATAAAGTATTGGTTTCATTTTAATTTATAAACAATATTTATAAGCAAATTTTCATTCTGAGTTGTTACTACAGTTAGAAGAGTTTTTTGACCTTAGAGTTAAGTAATGATTTAGTTTATTTTGATGATTGAAGGGAAAATATATGAATAAAAGAAAAAATTATCCAAGGTTTAATTATATATATATAAAGTCCACTGATTTGGATAATACTGAATTCAGTTTGACAGTATAGCAATGGAAAAATAAAATATCGGGACATTTTTTCACAACTGATTGTAACTCACTCATATATCTGGAGAATATTGCAATTCCATTGTGTGCTTTAGCAACTATTTTTCTTACTTGGTTCTTTTTCATACTTTGTTGGAATTAGGGGTACAAGTATACTCAGTTCAGTATCAGAATAATTTTTTTTAACATCTTCAAACCTAATAAATATTTCAACAACTTCTCAGTGTCAAATTTATCTGGTTGTGGTAGATAGTACAGACATTCATCAAGCATTTTTGATAACATAATATCTTCATCAGATCTTGTTTCAGAAATTTTTTTTCAATGTTCTTGGAAGGAAAACTTTTGCTTAGCCAGGAGACCTGTTCAATTTAATATTTCATCATTCCTCTGTTATTGTTTACTTCAATAATGTGTTTGAAATGTCTGATTTGTTCTATCCATTTAACTGGCAGCGTATTTTGATTGTGTAAAGATTTTCTGCTACATAGTAGATGATAAATGTTTTTAAAGATTTTGCAGCAAATACTTGTTTTATTAAAATTATTTATATCGGGCCCTATAGATCTCTGTTTCAAAAGGAATCCACCATGTAGAGGGGGCTGTTGCATGCTAAATCTGTTGAAGCTCAATGTCCTCCCATTGGTGTGGTGTGGTTGTTAGGAGACAGAGGGCAATGCATTTGTTGTCCTTTTTAATTAGTTGAGGTTCAAAATGGCGAGGTCCACTGCCAATAGCCCTTCTGTTGCTTTACAACATTAATATCACTAATCACTCACTGTTTCAAAAGGTATACAAAGACATCAAAATAAATTGTTCCTTCCTTTGGCTAGTTGCTCATAATTTTTCCTTCTTTTCTTTCCATCTCTAGAGTAAACCTGTCTTTTTTTTAAAAAATTTTCATGAACTTTTTGTGATAATTCCAAATTTAACAGCTGGATGTTGATCCTTGACATGATACAACAGTGTTGGTTTATCCATTGGGCGCTTGGGGCAGGGGCCCAGCTAAGCTGGACATAACCAGATTTCCTGTTTATAAATTTCGATCCTCCAGTGCCAAGAAAGCCTGTAGATCTTTTGCACCCAGGGCTCGAAATCAGCTTAAATCGGCACAAGCATGTTTTTCTTAAGAATTGTTCTATCAGATTTTGCATGCTCCACAATATCCATTTCAGGATTAAAGTTAAAAGTTTAATACTTTTTCAAAATTTGTTGTGGTTTTTTTAATACATACTTTCATCTCTGCCATCAGTTAAGAGTTAACAAGTATATTCCGAATCACTGAATTTCAAAATTCATGAAGACTTAAAAGAAAATTTAGCTTATAATGAGGTAATAAAAACTAGCTATAAAAATGTTTATTTGGAATTTTAAAAGCAACCATCACAAAAAAGCATAATTTATAAAATAAGCAGTTTTACGAAGTAATTTCAAAAGAAAAATAAAATCTACTTGTATTAAAACATGAGTGAATTTTATATATAAATATTTTGAAACTTTTATGAGTTCACTGTTGTAATGTTATTTAGGGGTGCCCTGCTTCTCTTGTTTAAGCCAATCTATGTGAATTTCTT
Source organism: Trichonephila clavata (assembly GCA_019973975.1). Taxonomy (NCBI): domain Eukaryota; kingdom Metazoa; phylum Arthropoda; class Arachnida; order Araneae; family Nephilidae; genus Trichonephila; species Trichonephila clavata. The sequence continues at coordinate 22,586 of BMAO01010771.1, forward strand.
AAAAAAGTTTCCTATTTGAAAAAAACTTGAATTTTCATTGCTCATGGGGACCCCCTTAAAGTTAGAATATTTAAATTTTTCTTGAATATTTGTTTAATTGTAAACTTTTATTTTACCAAATAAAGTAGTTTTTCTTCTGTGTGTACCAAATTTCTTGAGCATATGTTTCGAAAAATATATAATCAGGCATTGATGTTACAATATATTTGGAATCTTAATGTGTTGTTGATCACTATAGTTTTATTTTTACATGTCAGACATATATTAACCTTTTCTCCTTTCATATTATAAATCGCTTTAATTTTTAATATTTAGTAAATTCATACAGCATGATATATTTTTAATCTAATACTAGCTGTACCCTGCCAGGTGTTGCTGTGGCCCAGTCTGGTTAAAGAGAAAGCATGTGTTTTCAGTATGTTTAAACATTTGTATTAAAGGTATGATTTTCTATAAAAAAAATGTATAAATATTTTTACACAAAACTTTACTTAACTGATATTATTTGTAATTTGTTAACCGAATACTTGAAGAAATCACAGCTTATTTTTGTCCTTATTTTACGAACCTAAATTTATTTACATTGTATTCATAGTGAAGACCTCAAGTTTGGCAATAAACTTTTAAATAGCTCTACTCTGAATTCCTCGAGAGCAATGGGTTAGTTTTACAATGCTTATGGATATTTCTGTAAAATCAGAGGTGTGTTAACAAATGCACATTTCTCCAAACAATATTATTTAGAAACATGAATTGTATTTCCTGATGTTATGTTGGAAATGTTTTGATTCCACAGCATATCTGGCAAGCAAAATTTTTAATGGCTCTGGTGGTTCCCCAAGTTGAGGCAGTTTAATTTTTCTTATGGTACAAAACATTCCTTTTGTTTCTCCCTTAAATTTCAGAGCATTGCAATAAGAATACACTTCAGTCATTGTGCTAATGAGGACATGTGGCTCAACCTATGTTCTTCCACTGGGTTGTACTCAAATGCAAGTTGACTATTATTGTGTGATTGCTCATCACAAAAAATCATGTTTGATGCTGATGTGCTGTTTCTGGTTGATATCTTTCAGCCATTCACAGCCTACTGTGTTCCTTTTGTTGAGAACGGAACATATGTGATGTAGCAAAATATGAATGCTGTGCTCACAAATGTGCATCCTCAAGTCTGGCTGCCTGTTGCTCTGCTTCGCCTCAGCATGTGCTTGTGCCATTCTTTGCCTGCTTTTCTCGTTTGCTGATGCCAATTCATCCTCAGTTTGATGTGCAATTACACTCGTTGCACTACTTTTGCCTTGTGAGTACGACAACCTAAGTTTGATTTCCTGCAAGGCATTTTTATGTAGTAAAGCTAATTGACTGCACTTAAAAAGAGAAAAAAGTTAAAACAAAAACCTATATAATTTCAAAACATTAAAAAAAGGAAAAATCTGGAACAAAAAAAAGGGAAAAAATAAAAAAATGCTGATGAAATATTTAACTTCTATTGTACATCAATTGACACAGCTCAATTCCAACACAATGAGAAGCTGAAGATATTTTCAGTCGAATACGCCAAAAAAATTCAAATATAAACACTGATTTCGTAGCAGAAATCTACAACGAAGTATTGATAATGGTGGAAGATTTTTGCAATTCACTATTCGAATAGCATTAGCAATTGTTATTAACAAATTTAAGGGTCTATCTTTAAAACAGAAATGCTTATATCTAGACACAGACTGCTTCACACATAGACAATTATTTGTCGTGTGGGTATTTAAATATTAGCATCACCGCACAGCCAAATTGCTGCCATGCAAATCACGCCATTTTTCATCCAAATCTGATTTTTTTTTCATAAAAAAATGTTAGAATCTTTGTTGTTTAGATATTAAGGTGCGACACTTGTAGCACCAATTTTGTTACGGTAATGCTAATACATAAGTACTGTTGTGTATTCCAGAGCAGCAGTCATCAGTTGGTGAGAAATTTTGGATGATCCACTGAAAAATTGGGACATTATTTACACTTTTGTGAAGATTCAGTTTAAAAAGAGATGAGCAGAAAAAAACATATTATGGATCATGGATTATACTTTAATAAAAATTTTTAGTTACAACTTTTAATGAACTTCCTGAGTTAGGCAATTCTTTTCAGATTTTCCATCGAAATTTGAAAGTCAGCTTTGGTAACCACAGTAAATTGGTGACAAAACACTTCAGTCTGTTGGTTTGTTATTGCTTTTCAAGAAGTTTATTTTCAGGTGTATGGAAACGTCAATAGAGATGTAAATATAGCTTTATTGGTCTGCCATATTTATGAAGTTATTAAGTGGTTCATGAAGTGCTGAAGGTTGGCAACTGCTGTTCTAGAGTAGGCACACCAGCCAATTTCTGTATCTGCACAGACAATGAAGCAACACAAAATGTCTACCCATATAAGCATTGTAAAATTAACCCTTTTACCTCGAGAACGTTTTAAATTTATTTTCAAACTTGGCACCTCCCCACAATGTAAATAATTTTAGATTCATAACATAACAAAAAAAACCATTATAAAAAAATATGTGTGAATATACACAAACAAAACTTTTCTATAAACAGATTACATTTGTAGCTTGTTCATAGAATACTCCTTCTATGAACAAGCTACAAATGAAATCTGTTTTTAGAAAAGTTTTGTTTGTGTATATTCACACTTATTTTTTTTATAAAAAATAGTCATACCTCAAGTGCAAGCGGTTAAAAATATTAGAAATGTGAGCTTTTCTTTGCTTTCTTTTTAACCAGATTGAGCCACAGGAATGTGTGACTGGGTACAGCTACCTATAACAAATTTAAATGTTAAAAAGCTATCAAAAACAAATTAAAATTCAATATTTTGATGAAATCACTAAAAACAGTTCCAAACAAAGGTACTTAGGTTCTATTGCAACTATGTCAACCCAGATTTTGTATGTGCCGCACACGGTGAATTGGCAATTATGTGCTTCCTTTCATATAATGTTGCCAATACATTTGTGATAGTACTTAAATCACAAAATATACATTAGAAAATCTTAATCTTCCCCTTTGTATTTCACAGTAACAACAAATAAAATTTTGAAATCAGACAAAATAGCTCCTTTGCGAGTCTAATGTTATTGCCTCAACTTTTAGAAAGTTCAACAATTTAGTGGAAAAATTCACAGCAGTGCAAAAAAAATATTTATTATTTTTTAAAAACAGTCATAGAAGGGTTTTTCCTTATTGAATGCATATTGCAGCATTTGTCGGTGCCTTATGATTTTAGGTAAATGGGTGACTTAAAAAAAAATGTGAGTATCAAAAAATAAAAATTACTATAAATTTAATTTAGGATCACTGGAAAAGGATAAAGTATTTGAAAGATTTCAATTGGTACGTGACTCGTTTGTGGAGAGATTTTGAAATCATGCCAAACAGATTCGTAGCGTATAGAATTAAAATTAGTATTTTATAGATGAAAATTATCCAAAGTATGTATCCCGAGCTTAAAAATAAATTGAAAAATGAAATACAATACTAGCATTGACATAAAAAGAACTGAATATCTTTATCAATGTGAAAGCATAATTTGAAAAAATAATTGCAATCTTACAACCACCTGCTTCCTCAACACGCATTTGAGCCATCTGTCTGTATTGTGCTCGTATGCTTATACCTATTCCAATTTGATGTGCAATTATCCATATCACTGCTTTTGCTTGTCCAGTGTGATGACTTTAGTTTGATTTTCTGCAATGCAATTTTACAAACTGAAGCCAATTGACTGCACTTAAAAAAGAAGGTAAAAATAAAAACATATGAAATTGCAAAACAGCTCTGGATGAGCCTGTTGCTTGGTGGCGCTGCATCATTGATACAGCGGTAGCTACGTCCCCGAGAAAGGCAAACCATAATAACTTCAAGTATTCTGTTAACTAATTACTAAAGGAATCTGTTTAAGAAAACTATAACATAAAGTTAAATCTTAAAAAGCAATCAAAAACAAAATAAGGTTCAATATTTTGATACATCAGAAAATCTTACTTTTACCATTTTTATTTCAATAGTAACATCAAATGAAAGGTACTTATGTATTATCGCTACCTATTAGCGACATTGTGTAAAACGAAGTACATGATTGCCAATTTAGCGCGTACAACACATGTGAAAATAGAATTACCACCTAGCGAGTATCTTGAACGTTGGCAATTGTTGCGATAATACGTAAGTATCAAATGAAATTTTAAAAAACTGTCTAAAACAGAGAAAAAAACATTCTTATTAAAAAACCCGTCGATTAATTTCGCCAAGGGGAAAAACAAGATATCAATCATTGGCATGTCCAAGTAATTTTAGCGCGTTTTTCACATGTTTGTATTTTACAATAATGCAACTAATGAACTTTTTACTAACAGAAAGTAGTGTGTGTGTACTGTACTTAAAAAAAATTATTAAATTTAAATATGATTCGGCTCATCTAGAGACCGAATGCCGAAAACCCGAAGTCAATTGGCTGAGAAAAAGGTACGACAAAATGTGGAACGAAGACGAAATTTGCCTCTTAAATAGCGCTTTTGTTCCACTACGTGAAAAACGCGCTAAAAATATTATGTTAGAATATGTACAGAACGGTTTCCAAACATTGAATGCATACCACGGCATTCGTTGACGACTTTTGATTTTAGGTAAATTGTCCATGGTACAAAAACTAAACATAAAAATTATACATTTAATTCAATTTAGGATTACTGGAGAGAGGTAAAATAGGCAGAAAATTTCAATCGAAACGCTACTCGTTTGTTCAGATCAGTCGGTCAGTCTTATGTTATCGTTAAAACTATAAGAAATTTTAACTATTTGGCAGAAGAATAAGTAGTGTATAGAAGTCATATATAGTTTTCATCTTCACTTAGAAAAGAGAAATAAATTTAGCTTAAGATTACAGAAAAAAACACGATGTAAAATATAAGCAAAATCATAAGCATCCCACTACAATGCTATCCGATTGTTGCCAAAACTACAAAACAAAATTTAAATTAGAAGAATAATTTTAAAAAAATTTATTTATTCGGAAAAAAAGCCTAATTACGTATCAAAGAACAAAAAATGTATAAATATGGCAATAAATAAACATAACTATAGTAAAAATATGTAATAATCCCGAAAACACTTTCTGTAAAGAATGAATATTCTCACATTCAGAGAGACGTGACATTATATGACTTCATAACACCAAAAATCACTTAAAATTTAAATCTTAAGAAATTTAGAGTGAATTTCGAAATAATCTATACAAATAAATAAAATTGAAGTGTCTGTTTGTAATTTCAAATTAGCAGCTTTTTACTTAATGCACTAAAAGTATATACGGCACTCATAACAAAAAACCAATTTTTAAAATTTTTGTCTGTCTGTCTGTCTGTCAGAATATAAACAGATATATTTATAAAACATCATGAAATACCCAGCGAAGCGAGAGGGTAACGGCTAGTAAGTACATAAAAACCCGTCTGGAATCAAATGCAACAACATGTCAAAATTTTAGAGGAATTGGTCCAGTAGTTTCCGAGATTATATATATATATAGCGGCTTTGAACAAACACACATTACATTTTTATTTATATAGATAATTGCTATTACTGTTATAGTTGAAATGTTAGTGCTATACATACAATTTTTAAATCAGGTAACATAATTGTTATATTGTTAAACTAAATGTTACAGAATTCAAACATTTTTTATCTACTCATAAAAAATATGGCTTCCTACAGGTATTTAAAAGGCTAAGTAGAGAAACGTGTGTGTATGTTTATGTTTCAAAGTCAGCATTAAGAACTTTATGAAAAAAACGACAGTTTATTCAACGAGTAGTAGACACATCTTTCGCTGAGAGAAAACAAATGCCAACTGAAGATTTTAATTGGGCTGTTAAATGACTTTTTATTTTGTTTTCGATTTGAAAGTGGTGGCATATTGAGACTATAAAAAATAATGAACTGGGGTTAAAAGTGTTATGTTTGGAATATCTTTTCTGAGAAATAATTGGTTTAATTTAAGACTTGAAGATGTTACGGAAATTAAATGGTAAATAGGGGATTTTGTTTCAGATCTAATTTAATTATTCTTGCATTTGCCCCCCAATTTTAAGAGGGAGTCACTAGCGTGGGTTTGTTCTCTTACAAACTCAATTTTCAATGTGTATAAAACAATACATAACATCATATAGAAACATATTGCACTCAGTAGGTAAGACTTAAATAAAAGGAATAATAAAATCAAAATACAAATAAAAGAAAGTATAACAAACAAAAAAATACTTTTAAAATATTAATTGATAAAACTGAAACTCTTTGCGCAGGAAATGTACACTAGCGTTTTTAAATCTGAATGGTTCCAAGACACATGTGAGCTGCACCGTTTTCTCCTATACTTTTCATAATATTAGATTTGTATTATTGCTAGCATATTGATCCATTTGTTGTATATATTGGAAAACATTATCATATCAAATAATAACATGAGATAAAAAAATACATGATATACAAATACTACGATAATAAATGTGCATCTAACTCTGGCGCCATCGTAGTAAAATCTAATGTTACATAAAATTTTGTATAGATGAAATAAATTATAAAAAACGAAGATCTTTGCTCTTCTCCTTCAGACCTTAAAATAATTCTAGGTGATTTTAATGCCAAAAGTCCCTCCTGGGGATGCCCCCATTTGAACAAAAATGGTCAATGGATTGAGGACTTACTCTGCTACCTAAATCTTTCTGTTTAAGTTTTTATTATTTACGGAATACAAGAATTATCACACAATTAAATAACCTGCACACAAGGTGGCTAGCGCTGGGTGAGAGAATATTAACGTCGCACTGATTAGCAACACGAGGGCTTTTGGCGACGGTCCGCGTAATTTTGAACCATGGTCAAGTGACGCGGATGACACCTGAGCTGGCACCCCTCTCCTAACTACCACACCAACGGGAGGACGTTTGAGCTCTCGACAGATTTAACGTGCATCGCTCCCCTACACGGCGGGTCTTTAGTGGTACTAGGATCGAACTCAGGACATGCTAGCCATGATCCGATGCCTAGACCACTCTGCCACCGCGGCCTGTGGCTAGCGCTGGAATGATATTACATAAGTAAAACTATAAATACAAATGAGAGATACAGGAGCCATCTATTGGCATAACAACAAAATTATGTTAACATTCAATATAAAGTCATTATCTTTTAACACTTTAAACATTAAATATGTGTGTGGAAGAATATAACTATATCCAAAAACAATGGCTCAGCCTCTGCACTCGACATCACAGCAGTGGATTTCTCGAGCCTCGATATAGCAAAATGGAGAGGTTTGAGTCCGCCGTTAGTGATCATTTCCCAATCATAACAAGTCTTGATTTGACTATAGATTCTCCACCTCAAAATATGAGGTCTTCGAACTTGCGTAAAGCGAATTGGAATCGGTTCACTGAATACCTAGAGACCTGCACACAGATGACAGCCAGCAAAGACCTGGAAATCCTTATTCAGAAGTTCATTTTGGGTGTACAGAAAGCAGCCAAAGCCTCTATTCCAAGAGGAAGGAGAAAAAACAATTGGATGTCCTACTGGAGAGATCATAACATAGACGAACTAATACGAGAAAGAGATGCGGCCAGTCATGAGCTTGAGAAGAACAATAAAGATGAAACCAGAAGAAATCTTATAGATATCAGTCGAGAATGAGATCGCTGCATGTAAACGAGAAAAATAGATTAATTTTTGCGGCAGGCTTGATCCAAGGAAAGATTACCACCACTGGCGAGTAATCAACGTCCTCAATAACCGCTGCAATCAACAAAATAATGGACCAACCTCCAATGCTGTTACCTCTGGCGGATATACTTCCACGACTGACAGGCAGACTGCAAACCTACTGACCCAACATTATGAATAGGCCAGCAGGCTGAGTTTTAGCAGAGAAGATAGAAAACAAAGAAAAATTTACAGACAGGTTTTAAATCAAAGTAAATCCTACAACCATAAAGACGATTTTTCTAATGATGTTACTTTGGAAGAATTTGATAGCGCAATTAGTAGCCTTGAACCTAAGAAATCTCCTGGTATCGACCTCATCTTCGGTTCAATGATCAAACACTTAGGTGTTCTTGCCAGAAATATTCTTCAGATTTTCAACCTATCCTAGATAACTAGCTAACTACCCACTTCCTGGAAAATGTCCGTCATCGTCCCTGTTCTTAAACCTGACAAGGATACAGCAAGCTGTGAAAATTTCCCGGCCCATATCCTTAACAAGCACCTTATGTAAAATTATGGGGGGGGGGGGAATTCATTCTAGTATCACAGTGCTTCTCAAACTTTCAGTACTGGCGACCCAGTTTTCAATCATAATTTTTGTCGCCACCCCCATATAATAATATTGTATTGAATGCAATTATAATGCACTTAGACGCTAAAGCTACAATACGATTTTAATTATAAACCGTAGTATATGTTACTTTTAAGTAATACTTGTAGGATAATTATGTTATTCTTCCTTTCTCTAATTTTTAAATTGGAGCAGATTGCAAAAAAGATTTATTTCCTCCATCATCTATTTCTTAAAGTAAAATATCATTAGAAAAATAGTCAAGTCTATATTGCTCAACATATGATATGAAGAGTAATTATGTTATTTTCAATATTTAATGTGAGAAGATTTCAAAATGCTTTAGCCCGGGAGCAAGCGCACATTCGATACCAACGTTAATGTGGTCGCGCGGAGTGACCGATCATCCAAATCCTTTTTATAATCATTTTTATTGCGCACGATAAAAATCGTAATTCCAGTGTATAATTTAAGCGAACGTATACTTACCTACTTTCTAGGACTTTTCAATTTTTCTTTGATTATTTGAGAAAAAATCCAATCAAATTGAACTAAAATGCTTCAAATGTGCGTGGCTTTAATAAAGGACTCAAACAGTGACGGTTTAAGCTCATTTTGAGCCCTGGGTACAGAAGATCTACGAGTTCTCTTGTTGTCGGATCCAAGGAGCGGCTCTGATTCGGTAAAAAACGAGCTTATCTGGGTGCCCGCCCCAAGCGATTGATGGATACACCTGCTCTGTGCCCCGCGTGACTGCTCTCGGGTTAGAAGTGTATTCAATATAAAAGTGTAGATGTTAGTTGTAAAAAGAATTAAGAAAAATGTTTTTCATTATGCTTTATGCGTTTGAGAGTACTCATAAAAATAAATATTGGCCCTAATCCTTCAAAGTACTCTCTGTGCTTTTCCAAATATCATAAAACTCTTTTTACATGGAAAAAAGTGCAACAGAAATAGACTATTTACAACTAACTGTGAACCCTTGGTATGCATATCATAATATCTTTAAATATTTCATCAATAAGTTTCTACGAGAACTCTAATGATTCTTTGATGAAACCAAAAACGATTTTTCGAGTAGTTTCTTAATGATACTGAAAAATTATGCACTTAATTTTTTAGTTTTCTAGGAGTCTCCTGGGGAGAGTACTTAAGGCTCATTCCCACCAAGGCGTTCGCCGTCACGATTAAAGTAGAAATCAGAGATATTTTCGTCGATCGATTCACACCAAAGCTTTTTCGTACGCGCGCGGTGGATTTCTACTCATTAGGTGACGCTGAAGATAGTAGTTGAAAAGCACACTAAATAGTTAATTCTGACTTGTTAAGTATGGATCGCAAGAGAAAAGAATTTTTTGCAATTCTGTTAGCATTAAAAAGGGAGGAAAAGAAACAATAGTAGGTTCGACGTATTTAAAAAAAAAAAGTGATTAAGGCGAACATCTATGCTAATAGGTGAGATGCGAGTCTCAGACACAGAAAGCTATTTTAATTTTTTTCCAATGTCTCTCGCAGTAGCTTTTCGATAATTTACTATCAATAGTTGGCCCAATTATTTCTAAAAGTGATATTATAGAGATAGTATTCAACCAAAGGATAGATTGACTTTAACTCTGAGGTTTATACAAATTTCTTCTAATGTGAATAAATTAGTTCTGAAACTTTTGATGCTCTTACAAATGTTTATTTATAATATTTAAATAAGAATGTTTAAAGCAACTTCTCTTACTTGCTGTATTGGTGAAACATTGATTTTTTGTCATGTAACAGAGATAAAAAAAAAAAACATTTTGCGATAGGAATCAAATTAAAACACAAATTAAGTTAAATTTTCTTAACATGCATAATTACACTGCTAATGATGCATGTTTCTATTAGGTATGGATACATAATTAACTCTTTCATGCTCTGAATTTTTGATAAAAATAATGCACTAGAGGGAAATAAGGGAAATCTTCCAATAACGTGGGCTGGATTTTCTACCGCCAAATCCTCTTTTCTAGCCGAAGATCGATCGCCAAGGTGTATCCTTGAGAGAAACCGGTTTGTAGTATCTATATGCGATATGATTTTCCTCAGAGAGAGAGAGAAAACTCCGCTTAGTATTACATTGTATTCCTGACATTCGTGTTTTCATTTTAGTGTTGATGTTTTCTGAAAATGTTACCAGTGTAATAAAAAGGGTAGGTTATAAACGATTTCTCGAATTCACATTTAAAACTTTTTTATCTCAAAATCAGAATTTAAAAAAAACTTTATGTATATTTCAAACTAAGGAAAATTTCAAGTTTTTTTTTTTTTTTCAAAGCAAAGAGTTATTTAAATTCTAAGCTAAATTATATTATTTTTATAAATACGAGACATAAGTATCAAATGAAACATAGTTTTAATTTTTTACCAGAACAAAGGAAAATAATTATTTATAATTATGAAAAAATACACCTTTTAGTACAATCAATGCAGATTGTCTAGTCAACATTGAGACAGAAACTAATCCAGAAATCGCATATATCTTACTATCCTAAATATCTATTATTTGTTTTATCTCTATCATTACCTTAATTTCTAACAGAGATAATCACTAAGATTTTTCAAAATAATAGAATGCTTTTCTGGAAAAATTTTCTTCCTTTATATGTATTCTGAGATGACTTATTTTTTACAACATAGATTATTTCGTATTCGGTTTTTTTAGATGTAATAGTTACAAGGAATTGTTACAATTCGGAAGGGAATATATACAGTACAGTATCTTACACATTTCATAATTTTCATTATTTTTCTCTTTTTTTTTACAGATTTTCGAAAAAATAGCGATTTATACAAAGCTGTTGATATTGTATGAGTTTCTGAATAGTATAAGAAAATTCATTTCTGCTCCAGATAATAAAAGTGGCCACGGTAACCTAGCGGCCAAGGTAACGGACTCGTAGCCAGCGTATCATGAGTTCGAGCCCAATACAGCTGAAGACCCGCAATGTACAAAAAATCTATCGATGCTCAAACATTCTCCCATTGGTGTGGTGTAGAAGTTAAGCCAGCTCAGGTGTTATCCTCGTCGCTTGACCGTGGTTCAAAATTACGAGGTTTGTCTCCAAAAGCCCTCGATTAGCTGAATAGTGTGACGCTAATATTTACTCACTCCAGATAATAAATGTGTTGAAAATAAATCTCGAATTATATCCACGTATAATAAAGCTAGAATTTTCTACAACCAAAACATTACGGCTCCTAGGATTCCTGGAAAGGGGTGACTGTGTAAATTGATATCTTATCTGCACCACTTTGAAGGAACAGGAAATTCACATCAATCAAGAGTTCATTAGGGATATAAACATATTTATCTTAAATTAAGATTTCAAAATTTAGTACTTTTTATAAAACTAATTAACTCAATTCAAAATAAAAAAAACTCTAGAATTAACTAATGTCTTTTTGAAATCCTACATGATTTTATTCCTTTAATTTTTTTTACATACATCTGTGTAAAATAATTAAATGATTTTTTTTTTCTAAACAGGATATAAGATGTAAAAATTCTTTTCATTGAAAATGGGGATTTCCATTTTGTACAATTTATATTTAAATATTTGAACCATATTAAACTACAATTTTCGCAAAAGTTATAATTGACACAGTTTAAATATCCATGTAAAAATTAAAATAGAATTTGCATTGATACAATGGACAAATAACAAAATTTGTGTGCTCCTTAATCCATTGTTTTCTAATAAAAGTTAAACATTTAAAAACATGTAAATCTCAAAAACTCGGAAAATGATTTTAAAAATATCATATTATTACTGAAGGTTGAATATATTATGCCAACTGCAAAATTTTAAAATGAATGTTGAAAAAAAGAATGTGTTCTGGAAAACACTTTTCTCCTTGCAAAACAAGAATGAAGGTTTTAATCAACAAGATTTAGAATTTTTCAGAGGTCAGAGTAAATTTTTAAAAAATGATAGCATTAATTTTTTTATTTGTTTAAAGACCATAGCCAATAAAAATATAAATAATAGCATTTTCTTAATTTCAGAACTTAAAACAAAAATCAGTAAAAAAAATTATTAAAAAAAAAATCTTTTTAATTCAGCGTTTTTCAAACTGTGAAGCGCGCTCATCTAGGGGGGTGGGATAATCCTACAAGGGGGTGCGAGCATGTTGAAGCTCATGTGTCGTTCTTGACCAAGATTCAAAATTACGAGGTCCTTCACCAATAAACCTTTTTCAAAGTAAAGAATTATTATCATTTAAATACGAAAGTAAATTACATTATTTTTATAAACACGTGACATAAATATCAAATTACGCATAGTTTTTATTTTTTTCCACTGCTAAGGAAAATAATAATTTATAATTATGAAAAAAAAATCACACTTTAATATAATCAATAAGAATTTCTAGTCAACATATATTAAGACTGGATCTAATCTAGAAATTTTATATCTCTTACTTTTCTAAATGTATATATTATTTGCTTTATCTCTTATCATTATCTTAATTATTAAAGGAGACAATCTCTCATATTTTTAGAAATAAACAAATACTTTAGTTAAAATTTTGTTTTTTACAAAACAAATACTTTGAATTTTCCTCCATTATATTTATTCAGAGCTAATTTATTATACACAAAGATTATTCACACACACACATACAAAGTTTTTTTCGATATAATAGTTAAAAGATATAATTTGGAAGTGAATATATACTTGCAGTATGGTATTTTATTTTACATTTCTCATTGCTTTTCTTTTTTTTTTTTTATTAATAGTTTTTCAAAAAAATAAAGATTTACAAAAAAAAATTGTTGATGATATTGCGTAAGTTAGTGAATAGTTCAAGAAAATTCATTTCTGTTCCAGATAATAAAATCTCTTAAGAAAATGTGTTGAAAATAAATCCTGAATTATTCACGTATAATTAATTTAGGTTTCGTAACAACTGAAACATCATGACTCTTAGGCAAGATTCCTGAAAGAGGGATAAAATTGATATCTTATATGTATTATTTGACCTAACAGGACATTAATCAATTATCGATATAAATATATTTATCTTGAATTAACATAACAAAATTTTAGCATTTATTTATAAAACGAACTAACGCAATTTACAGTGAGTGAGTGAATATTAACGTCCCACTGTTCAGCTACACAAGGGCTTTTGGGGACGGTCTGCGTAATTTTGAACCATGGTCAAGTGACGCGGACGACACCTGAGCTGGCACCCCCCTCTCCAAACTACCACACCACACCAACGGGAGGACGTTTGAGTTCTCCACAGATTTAACGTGCATCCCACCCCTACACGGCGGGTCTTCAGTGAACGCAATTTAGAACAAAGGATTTTAGAGGTTTGCTAATGCCTTTTTGAAATTTCTTTATTCTTTAAAATCTTACATGGTCTTTTTTATTGTATCCAGTTAAGGGAAATTTATTAAAGCTCTTGTTTCATTCAGTAAAACACTTCTATATACATGTGTGTAAAATAATTAAATGATTCCCCCCCCCCCTAAACAACAAGATGCAAAAATTCTTTTCAATGAAAATGTGTGTTTGTGTGAATGAGCTTTTAAAATTTTCCGTTCATAATAATTGAGAACGAACAAAAATATATTGTAATTAGAAACATTTGCGAATAAGAACATCCCTATTGTTTATTTATTTATTTTTTTGTACAAAACTAAAGATAAAAATTCTTCTGATCTTTCATGTTTAGAAAGACACCGTTTTGAGGTTAACAAATCTAGTACTGTTTTTGTGACATGGTCCAAAAGATTCAAAAAAAGGGGAGTGTCAAGAATAGGGAATTCTTTTTGTCAAGAATTGGGGAGTATTTCAAATACTTGAAAACTATCCTTCAAGTTATACTGAGAATTTCTTTTTCTTTTATTTTTACTGCTTCGCTACTTAGTTCACTTCTTGTCTAAGAATCATCAGTTTAGAAATCTTTTTTTTTACCAGTCATTTTATTGTAAGCGATCTACAGTTTTAATTAAATATCTTCAACAAGTACGAAACATGAAATATTATCAGTTTTGTTCAATGATTAATTATATAAAAATACTAGTCGCGTGCGGGTTATAACGGCTAGTATTTTAACTGATAAACTGAATTTGTTTCACTTGTTAAAAAAAGTCCTCTGTTTACAACAAATGAAATCTATATTTTTTTTCTATATTTATTACAATTGAAACGAAATGCTATGATTTACATACCAATTAAAAAAATTACGAAGTTTGTATTCCTTTTTTTATATAACTATGTGTTACTTAGAAAAAGCCACAACATTTTAAATTTCACGAAAAGAAAAAAAAATTCAAATGTACTCATTCAAATTTTTAATATTCTTATCATTATGAGAAAATAAAATAATTTTGAAGGGTCAAAGAAAAAGTCAATTCTTGAAAACTCTAATCTAAAATAAAGTTCAAGTAATGATCAGTGCATATAATTAGCACAATTTACCCAATTAAAATACACATAAAAGCCATTTATCTAATCACTTACATACTTTTCAAAAAATTTATAATGTTATAAAATAAAAGTATTGAAAAATTAGGAATATAAAACGTTTGCCTTATTTTTATATAGTTTGACACAGTTTAATATTAAAATATGCTCTGATATTAAAACATTTGAAATAACTAATGTTCTTAAATAAAGTTAAAGCTTTTTAGTAATTGAATTTAATAGAAACGTTGCGCACGAAAGAGGAAAAATATACATGTTAGAAGGATTAGCCATTGAATGACTTTTGGAAGAAAATTGTCCGAAATTCAATTTATCGCTAAAAATTATTCAACATTTCTTAAAACTAAAAATTAAATTTTAAATAATAGTATTCAAACAGTTTTATTAATTAAAAAACAACAAAAATGAACAATTAATTTTATAAATTGAATTAACATTGAAATTAATAACATGGGTTCTTTTGGTTGCAGACTTTAAATTTATATGCAATCACACGTCAGTGGAACGTTTAATTTGTATATTATTAACTACCACACAACATCATTCGAGAAATTTGAAATCCCGTTTCGTACATTAAGTCGTACTTGCAGAATCTCACAAAAAGGATTCTTGGAGAAATCAGGATTCGAACCCAAGACTAATCTTCTAGACTGTGGCCTATTTAAAAAAAAAAAACTATAGAAATACCTTATAGAAGTAAAAAAAAAAAAAAAAAAGACACGAAAACTAAATACTGCGTAGAATTTTCCCTCAAAATGCATATTCTTACACATAGGTCTATACTGCGGAAATCTGTCATGAACTGCAATCTTTTAATGTATAAAAGAAAGTAGAAAATGAAAAGAACCGATTTAAAGCATTAAAAATGTCGGTGAAGGAAATAAAAAAATAGACTGATTTGAGCAAACTAAATTAATTGTATTAAAATTTTTTATTTCCATATGAATTACATTAAACTCAACAATAATTTGATTTCATATAATTATTTCACTTTACAAATGATTTGAAATTGGTATTGTGTTTTTAATATAGCAACTGTAAATCAAATAATAAATAGAATGTTTTTCGATGTAAAATGAATTTTTTAAATTAAATTAATTCTTAAGAATTCATTAGTATATTTCATGCTTCAGAAAATGATGTAGGCACAAAATGTAGATTCTTCCTCCGAAATGTATGCACAATATATGTAGAGAGAGAGAGAGACCTTTTTTTCTAGCTTGCTTTTAAATAAGTATTAAAGATACATAATTCAGTCTTGCATTTTTTTGGTGTAAATACTGTCGTAGGAAGAAAAATTTAGGTATACGAATTTTTTTGTTTCATATTTTATATAAAAATGACAGCTTTAAGTTAAAGGATGCTTTATATTTCACTCAGAACGTGATAACTACGGCCATTTTCTAAATCCATAAATATTATTATCGACAAATCTTAACGCATTCACCAGATCAAATAGCAATATGAAACGTAAGAATAAGTTCTGTTTTACAATTAATAAAAAAACACCTAGAATTGTTAAAAATAATTAACTAAATTTAGTTTTTCAAAATAAATATATTACAGAATATATATTTATAT
Organism: Trichonephila clavata; assembly: GCA_019973975.1. Taxonomy (NCBI): domain Eukaryota; kingdom Metazoa; phylum Arthropoda; class Arachnida; order Araneae; family Nephilidae; genus Trichonephila; species Trichonephila clavata. The sequence goes on from BMAO01010771.1 coordinate 39,022, forward strand.
AAATATTATACGCATATATTAAATAAATTATACATATAATTTATTATGTTATAAAAATAAATATTGTAAAGTGTAAACAGGTAAAAAGAATCTAAAGATAATGTTATTAAAATCGCTCCAGTAATATAAGGATTCTTTTTAAATTTTGTTTTTTACCAGCGAGAAATAGATGACTTTTTATGTATACTTATGTATGTACACGTATCAAATAGACATTTATGTGCATATACTTGCGCATCTGCAAAGGGAGCACTCCCGAAAACGGGTACCGGTCGTGATAAAACTGCCATGTTTCAATTAGTATTTTTTAGTAGACTTAAATGTATTTTTTAATAATATATAGAGGAAAAGCCTGGAGCACACCGAATTACTAGACCAACAGTAATGAAATTTGGTAATCATACGTCTGTGGTGACCTGTAGCCACCTCTTACACTAATACCTTCTTGTCTATCTGAAAACCCGGCTGGATGTGTTGGAGGAATTAATTGATCGAACGACATGATTCCAATTCAAACTGATTTATTGATTTTTATCAATATATTAAGAATAGACACAACACAATACTAATTAAGATAAATAAACTAGAGTGGAGTGCAGAGGTGAGATATCAATACAAGCGTATAATAATACAGAATTGCAACTGAATCTCGGACAGCTTAAACGAGCACAATTACAACTACTCCTCACAATAATAATCTGACTTTCTGAATCAAAGTCACTAACCTTATATTTTACTGCTGCGGTTCCTTCGTGACGAACTTCATGCACTCTATTTAGCTGGATGAATAGATGAAGACTCCACGATCCGTAATAGTGAATTTCAAATCTTTAAATCCGCTTCTCTTTGCGCACATCAAAACGTATCAGGCTCGCTTAACTTCTCAACAAATACGTGTCGACTTGGTGATCTTTAATTCACTTGGCTTCTCACTTCCTCTTAGCTCTTTAACTCGCGAAAACCGAATTTATATAATATTCCTTATTTACATAAATCACGCCTGGCTATCGATTAAGGTTGGTTGAAATAAATAAATTGAAAAAGGCAAAAAAGAAGAAGTTAGTGAAAACACCATAGTCCGTCACAACCCCCTCCGAGAAAAAAGCGTGATTTATTGAGGGTCTAAACGACCTGATAGAAATTACGTTAAATGCCTAACACCTAAAAAACTCTGAACCTGCATTAAAGTTTGAACTCTCTAACTCCACAATTTTAATTGAACTAAACATACAAAAATTACTACTCGAAAGGGCACTCTACCTTTTGTTTATTTACCTTGTACTTAACATCCCTACAGTGCATCCCATTCGGGCGAAGATCAGGGGAAAACCTGGACATAAGGAAAAAGCCCTAATCATGCATTTTACTTAAGTACTACTAAAATTTACAAAAAATTTACAAAACAATCTTCATGTGACATTCAACTTTCTTTCCTCTCATCACTAGATTCAGGGACCTAGATTCAGGAAACTCTATCAATATCTATAAAAAAAAATATGACATTCAACGCACATAACATTATACAATTTTCATATTGACACAAATATGGTAGACCTTACATCAAATATATATATGCAGTTTCGTATCAAAATAACCTTCATCTGGTTTCATTTTCAAAAAACTCCCAATCAATTGCCCTGCGCTGTTAATGTTATTGTTAGTTATCCTAATTACCGCGTCCCGAAACCAGATAATACTTAAACATTTTACTTATTATACACAAAAATATATACATTTCCAAACATACAATATATTACAACAAACAATACAAGTAATCTCACATATAAAGCCATGTCTTTAATGTGTAGCAAAACAAATGCAATCAAACAAATGTTTTTCCATAATTTGGAAAAATGTTAAACACAAAAGTTCATTTTTCAAACAATGTGAAAACGCACACAACGCAGTGACAACTTGTGTACACTTTAAATTTTACAAAACAAAATTTTAGACTAGCCCACATGGAAGATACTCTGAACTGTCTGTCAGAGGAAAAATAAACAAATTAGAATTATACAACCTGGCTAATCTTAGATCTAATCTGCATAGGCTTCGTCTCCAATCACAGCCTCGGTACTGGCTGACCTTGTCCTAAGGCTGTCCTCTATCCGCTCCCACCTTCTGGGTCTCCTGTGCCGCAAGTGAGTCTCTTGTAGTTGATATGCTCCTGCTGGGGGATTCCGCTCCTGGCTGCTGTCCACTCCACGTCGGCTTCGCAGGTTATAAGGGCAGGGCCTTTCCTGCTAGACTGGACGGGACCTGTTGAATCCGGATTTTATATCCTCTCTGAGAGATGGTCCTGAAATTGCTGTGCTTCCATCCGCCTGCTTATCACTTTCTCTTCTCTTGAATCGCTTTAATGATGGACGAGACAGCATGGACGAGGCCACTTTTCTTTTTATGCGGTATTTTGGTCCCTTTGGTCTCTTCTTTCTTTGCTGCATCTCCAACCAGGATTCGGGTCTCTGTCTTTTCTCACGTTTCTGGAACCTCGGGCTCCTTTTCCTGTAATTATACGCTTTAGCCCTCGAAGAAACAGTTGATTCTGTCCGCACACGTTTCCCCCATCTCACCTCCTCTCTATCATGTCTATCCCTGGATACATCTCTACTACCTTCTAAATTTGTTGATCCTGATCCTCTTTGACAATTCTCATCGCTTTCTGACTATACTACCCTCGGCCGCCTATCATCCGACCTTTCTGATGGTACTGCTCTAGGCTAACTACTTCCCGAAATTTCAGATTCGCCTACACTGTCTTCCGATTCCCTTTGATGGTAAATCCTCACCTGATCCACATTAACCGTTATTCGTTTACCAAACTTCAATATTATCAAATTATTATCTTTCACACTCAAAACTTTATAGGGGCCTTCAAACTTTGGCATAAATTTACCCACAATCTTCTTACTCGCTGAACGCAACGGGTGTGTTTGAACCAACACTAGATCATCAACCTTTACATTAACGTCACGTCTCCTCTTATTATAGTATTTCGCCCATTTTTCATGTTGCTTCCGAGTATTTCTCCTAGCCTCCTCAAACAACCTTTCCATATTGTCACATACCAAGTCTGATCCGTCAGTTACCATCACTAATTTCTGAAATGTGGTGTGATTAATTTCCTACCTAAAAATAACTCCGCCGGTGTTTTACCCGTTGTTTCATGTACTGCTAAATTCCTTATGAAATTGGTCCCAATTAGTATGATTCTCTTCTACAAAACTTGAAATCATTTGTAGAAGAGTACGGTTAACTCTCTCCGTTTGATTAGATTGTGGTTGATATACCACCGTTTTAACATGTTTTATGTTCAACCTGCGACACACATGCTCAAAAACTTCGGATATCGTTTGGGGGCCATTACCACTTATTAACTTTACTGGAGCTCCATAACACGAAATATAATTTTCAAAAAATGCGTTGGCAATTGCCTTAGCCGAAGCTTTTCTTAAGGGAACTATTTCGACCCATTTAGAAAAATTATCCGTTATCACTAAAATAAATTTATAACGTTCCGGACTAGTGGCAGGGTACGGGCCTAATAGATCTAAAGATACCATTTCCTGTGGAAAATTCGTTATTATCGGAAATAATTATTATTAAATAATTCGTTATTAGTAATTATTCGTTATTATTAATATAAACTTCCTCATAAAGGGAAAATAACACGCGTCTTTTAATCTCAGATATGTTTTCCTCTTCCCTAAATGGCCCGCCATCGGCGAGTCATGGAACTCTCGCATAACATCATTACTCAGTGTCTTTGGAATAAAGATTCGTAGTTCACCGAGCGTGGTTGTATACTTTGTATAGTATAACAAACTGTCTACCAGTTTAAAGTCGTAGGACCAATTTCCGCAGATTGACGCGTTAATCGAGCTATCGTCAGGGTTTTCCAAAAATCTATAAATATGTCCCAACTCCGGATCATTCCTCTGTTCTTCCATCAACTGTTCCCTGGACGGTAAAACCAACGACCTAATCATCGCACAAGATACCTTTGCGACATCATTGCTATCCGACAGGATTTCTAGATAATATATCTGCCACCACATTCTGCGTACGTCAGACGAAAATTAATTTGGGGGTCCATGAGGTGTAAGTGGGAGTCTATGTGATACTGGATCTCATTAAACTGTATCGTGACTTTAAAAGAAAATTTATAATTAAGTGTAAACCAAATTTTACCTATATTTAACAGATTTATTTACTAAATTTAATGAGGTTAATTTGCATTTACAAGGTGACAGCATAAATTTTATTAAAACAAGAACCATTTCAGCTTCCCCCCCCCCCTGATTTAAGCTAAAAAAGTATAATACTGCAGGTCCCGAATTTCCTAAATTTGTCACAAACAATCTATCAGAACGTTTTAATCTACGTTCAACATTTAAATGCCTTTTATTCAGATTTTGAAAAGAGGTTTGAGATGCTTTGACTATGGCAATACTACAGTAGGAAATGAATTCATATGGTCATTTTGAAGAAAAATGTCACATTACAATAGGAACTAATAAGCACTAACGAAGAACTTAAAGTTTAGAAACGGATACCAGCAATTTTGGCTTTAAAAGTCAAACCTGTTATTTGTCCCGACTTATGGAATATCGTGAGGAAGTTTTTCATTGCTTTTCCTAGAGTGAAGGAGTTTCAGTGCGGTTGCCTATCTCGAAAAAAAAGAAAGGAAAAAACTGGATACTACTAACAGAGGAGATTTAAAATTATACCAGACAATATTGATACCAAATGTTGAAAATTTGATATGGTAGTGCTAGAGATTCTTGACTCCCATTAAAATAATTTGTTTGCTGTTTAGTTAGTTTACTTAACAGTTTTATTTATAAATTTTAATTTAATTAATTAACATATGCTTTTTAAATTTTAAACACTATATTTCATTATAGTTAGAAATTTAATTATTTTAAAGTAGGAGTAGTAGTAACAGCTGTTAAAAAGAATTTAAACTGATAAATTTGCAAAAATTCAATATTAATTCAGCAGGGGTCTACCCCAAACCGAAAAACATGTCAAGGGGTCTACGAGACAAAAAAGTTTGGGAACCTCTGGTCTAGATCTACTGAAATCATCTGCAAGCGCATTTCATATTCTCAGTGTTTCATTTTTTTATTTTTTATTTTGTTCTTTTTGCCCACAGATACATTCAGAAATGTTTTTCTATTTAAATTAATAGTTCTGGAGGGCATTAAAATGCTTAAATTGTGAAACAAATCCCGTGTATTTTGCATGAATTTGCAACCTTAAATTTAGGAGCTGTTCTTGCGCAACCTTAGATTTTAATGTCGAATCTGATGATCTATCGAAAAAAAAAAAAAGTTGCTTCTTCTCTTTTATTATAGGTATTATTTCGCAAACGGAAAAAGGTGCATTTTCCATTAGAAAACTATTTAGCTTTGCAAAACTTTGTACTAACGAGTATAAAATTATTTCTTTGAACCCCGGAATAGTAATCAATACAATATAATGTTAATAATTTCCAGTTAATTTTGTTAATCATTAGATAAGGGCTTTGAAGAGAGAGAGAGAGATTTAACTTTCTTCTTAAATCCTAAAAATGATTAAGTTCTTAAATTAACCAAATGCTATTAATCATATTTTAATTGGCTCTGGTCTATAACCAAATCTAAATATAATGCTAGGATTTTTTGAAGATTGGCTATGATCTCTGAAAAAATCTATATCGTATTGATTAAAACACTTATTTTTGTTTTGTAAAGAGAAAAGTGTGATTTCTTAAACATTCTTTTTTCGCATTCAAAATTTCAATTTTAGTATAATTTTCAGCATTTAGTGGTATTAAAATATTTTTAAAATCCAATTCTGAGTTTTTGATATTTGTTTAATATTTTTAAATATGCAATAATTTTTTTAAAAAAAAATTGTGGGTTGTGGAACATATAAATTAAAATATCTTTCCATAGCAAGTATGCAAATTTTGTTTTAATTTTTACGTCAATATTCAGACTAAATAAATTGTAATTTTGTCTTTAATTGCATTTGAAGCTGATTAAATTACTGAAATATATTAACTCTGCATGGGCACTTGATGAAGTGTTAGCTTTAAGATCAGCCGATTCTTTATTTGAGTCATTTGAAAATCTAAGCAAAAATACCCAGAACTCTAAAAAGCGAATCATTCAGCACTCTCTTTAGGAGGGGGGGGGGTAGAAAAAACGTACATGGGGGGGATGGTTTTTTATTTTATAATGTGCCAGCTGCAAAGATCGTTGTTTGTCGGAAGGAGAATGCGTACAGTGAACAGATGGAATGATCAGCTAAAGATCCTTATCAGAGAAGGAAAAGGGTGTGACGGATCTATACGGTCTTACACTAACCTTCTCTACTTTCTTAAAAGTATTTTATTTATTTCAACCAATCTCCACCGGGAGCCAAAGCGTGATTTATGCAAATGAGATATATTATATAAGTTCGGGTTTCGCGAGTTAGAAAGTTAAGTAAAGTGAAGAGATAGAAGGGTGAAGCTAAATGAATTGAAAAACGGTAGGTCAACACACGGTTGTTGATATTAGTAGATAGCAGTTACGTGTGGAGCAACGCCGGAAGAAATAGACTGAAATTGGTAAAAATTCCGTGTTACAGAGTGTGGATCCTTCTCCATTCTCCTATCCAATCAACAAGGAAGATATCATCACGACAGAACAGCCGATGATAAATTACAAGGTCAGTGATTGTGAATACGTGTACGTGGTTTAGATGTAATTGTGCGTGTTTGAGCTTTCGTGGATTCAGTTGCGATTCCGTTGTTCCGCTAGTAGTAATTCCCCTTTACGTCCTCCACTTAATTTTATTTCTCTTAAATTTGAATTGTGTGTTTATATCCTTCTGTGATTAATAAGAATCAATAAATATAGTGATTTGCAATTATGTCTCATGATCATTTAAATCCGCCTACACGTCCAGAAATATTTAATGATAGACGGGGAGATGGTAATCTGAGGGGAGGATTTGATTCACGACAAGGGGTCTGAAAAATTTTAACGGTGAGCAGCTTTTGCTTTAACAATAGAGAAGGATCATTTAATCCTAGGGGTCAAATCCTGCAAGGAGCTAAATACAATGCAGTACTCCTTTGAGATGTTGGGACGTTTCTTCGGCCAAAGGGAAAGGAAAGTGTACATAGAGGCAGCTAATTGTTTAACCCCTCCTCAACGGCTTTCATTGTATTTTTTATCAATGACAGCAATAAATCCTCATCTGGGAGAATGTAGCTGGATTTATATTTTCTAAAAGGCCCTACTTGGAATGAGATGCAGGCAAAAGGAGAGAAATCTAAAACAGTAGGGTGTGGAAAAATCAATGGTCAAAAAATGTGTCTAAAATAGATTGCCGCCAGTGATCTTCCCAACTCCTTAAAAATGAAGGCATGGCAGTTTTAAAGAGAAGTCATCGATTGTGTGGGGACAATCAAAGACTGAAAGACAAGCAAAACTGTTCTTTTTTTACTCGTGTAGAAGGGGGTATTTACCATACTAGGAATTACTTTCTTCCTTTGTAATAACTATCAAAATTCAAGTACCAGAATATTGAATAAACTTAAAGCATAATAAAAGAGATTAAAAGCACAAAGGATTTTCACTCTGAATTCGAGAAAAATAATTAAAATTAAGAAAAAGCTCAAACAATTAAATTTTTCTTTCGTGTGAAAATCATTAACTTTTCCTTTTAACCCCACTTAAACATATGAATATTATTATTGCATTTTTTTTCAATAACAGCAATAATATTTTCTACTCACCCATTTTTTGATGCACTCCCCAATAAAGTTATTTTCAAATAAGCAAAAATTTCTAATTAAATTTATATTTTATTTAGATCAAAAACATTGTAAATTTAAAAAAAAACTATTTGTAACAAAATATAATGTGTACATACAGAAGCGCACCCAAAAAGTTTTCAAGGGGAGAGGGGGGGGGTCCATTGTAGAAAGTTCCCCATCTTGTATCATACCTCAAGACAATACCAATTGATTCTTCTGATTTTGTCAATTTTGTTACAAAAAACAGTAAAAAAAATAAAGTACTGATTAATAATTAGCATTCATTAATAAAATAAATTGTTAATTACAAGTATTTAATTAAATTTTGCATTATATACATACAGGATTATCATCAACTGAAAAAAACTCAAGGGCATTCGGGGGGGGCGGACCCCTAGACCCCCCCTTCCTTGTGTGCTCCCTTGTGTACATATATTTTCACTTTTTAGCAAAATTTTGGAAATTTATGGAAAAAGGAATACACAAGCGAAACATTTAAAAAACTAAAATTAAAATATAAATTTCATTTCTATTAGAAAATTTTAGTTTTTTTCTTGCAAAAGTAGTTAAGTAATTGTAATTCTTTCTTAATATTTATACGACATTGAAAAAGAAAATGTGTAATACTTTTAAACTCGTTTTATAATTCAGTCTAAGAATCAGTGACGTGCACGTACCTTTTTGGGGGGGGGGCAGAGGGGGTACATTCTAAAAACCACGTAGACCTAAGCTCGAAGGCGAAAATTAAAAACTTGTTGGTCTAAGGAGGGGAATTGAACCCCCAAACCTCCCCTTGTGTGTGTGTGTACGCCACTGCTAAGAATTAATTGTATATAATGAATACATTCTCTTATATTTGAAGTTAATGGGGAATCCCAATAAGTTGGATTTAGATACACAAAAAATTTCTATACTTATACTATAAATCTATTTAAAAAAATAAATCAATTTGAGTTTGATCTGTATAGAAAAACAAACTATTGAATTGATTTCATTGCAACTTAATTAAAATAATTTTTACTATCTGGATTGAAATTAAAGTTTTGTCTGAAATTATAAAGTCAAGAGTCCATCTTTCTTAATTAATATACTTTCTTTTTATTATGATCTTCATTTGAAAATATTGAAGTAATGAAATTCAATAACATTTGTATTTAATTTTCTTGTGGATAATAAGTGTTCCAAAGTGAGAGAAAAAATTTTCCTTCTTTCTTGTAGCAGGCTCTTACAGCAAGTTTTCCTCATTCTGAAGCACAATTATTCCTGCATAAAAAATTCATTAATGAAGTAAATTTGGCAATATTAATTAACTTGGCAATTGCTTGATAATTATTGCAAAAATGAATTTTCATGCTGCTTTCGCTACCAGCAATACTCTTAAAAAATGAATTATTTTCAAATTATACGTAGTTTATTAACTAAAAAATGAAATAAACAATTTTAAATGTATTTAAATAATAAAAGCTACAATGCCATTAATTTTAAAATTAAAATTTGAGAAAACATATAGCACACGAATGTATATTTTTTGCCGTAGTTTTTGAAAAGAAAAAAAAATTGAATATAGAATTTTTTAGAAATATTCCCAAATCTTATATTAGAAAGATAGCTGCATTTTTAAGAATAACATTAAGGCTACTTTTGTATTTGTATAAATAAATTTTGAAAAACCGAATGCAATTATAACATTTAATTTTGACTCTTATCTCTTTATTGTGAATGTGGTGGGGCAGTTAGGGAAGGATGTACCATCTTCCGTCATCCTCTTCCGCTTAAAAATGTGTAGAGATAGCATTTCCAATAATCAAATATCAAACAACAAATTTTAAATTAAAACAAATGTAAAAATTGTTAATAACATTATTCAGGAAAGTAATAGAGAGAGAGAGAAAAAGACTTCGCACTATAAGACTGCACGAGCGTTATTGGTGAAGGTCCTCATAATTTTGAACCCTGGTTGAAGCTTAAACTAACAGCACCACAATTCTTTAAAATAATTATTGCAGGTCTGAAATCTACCCGATGTCAAGTTTCGGTGTAAATAATCTGCGAATACTGAATAGACAAGGATGTGACACATAAAGCATTTAATGACGGACAATAGCAATACACAACGTTACAACGATAAGTTTTTAGTACATCTAAAAGCAAGAACAGAACAGCAACAAAAATGATGTCATTAGCTTGATGCTGTTTGGTTGGAGAGGGGATGCCATTCGCAACATCCTCCCCTTTTATGATAAGCTGGATAGCTTACTCAAAAACCCCAGTTAAAGTCAACAAGTTCAGTTTGTCGGGTTTCTTCACTGGACGACCACATCTGGTCACCTGAGGTTTCACAGTAGCTTTTAAAGCATCAGGATCAGCACAGTTGATGGACGAATCAATCTGTTGAACTTTTTGGAGAGGAAGACTTGTTGCAATATTCCCACTCACCTCAAGCGGAAACACACGTTGAATTGGACGAATTAAAGTACAAGACTGAGTCCTTAGTTTTACAGTTCTCACCAGTCCATCCTTTCCTAGAATCAATTTTATTACACGAGCCAAAGGCCATTGAAAACGTTTTTTTCAATCGTTCCCAATCAAAACTATGTCACATTCACAAATGTTTGACGACTGAGGATGTTGTTTTTGTCGTTGAATCATTTGTTCAAGGTATTCGTTCCTAAATCACTTTTTTAGCTTCTCGGTTAATTTAGCTCTAAATATCAATCTTTTACGGAAGTGATTAGCATCCCGGATCTCTAAATCTTTAGTCTAGGTAGTTTGTATTTCAAACAGGAACATTGCAGGCGTAATTGGAGTTAAATCCTGCATATCTTCAGACAGATATCTCAATGGACGTAAATTAACAACTTTTTCACATTCGTATAAAATCGTTAGCAATTCTTCATATATACATATGGCCTTTCCTAAGGTTCTCCCGAGAAGCTCTTTCACTGTTCTTACAAGCCTCTCCCAAAAACCTCCCCACCAGGCAGCCGTGGAAGGCATAAATTTCCACTTTATACGTTGTATTTCTGCATATTGAGAAACTTCGTTCCAATCTATAGCAGCTAATTCGTTATAGGCTCCTCTGAAATTTGTACCATTGTCTGAATATATTATACGAGGTCTTCCTCTTCTGGCTACAAAACGACGAAAAGATAATAGGAAGGCATCAGTTGTAAGAGAGGAAACTAATTCGAGGTGCAAAGCACGATAGATGGTACAGGTATAGAGAACAACCCAAACCATATCACCCCGTTTAATGTACAGGGGATCAGCCAAATCTACACCTACCACTTCAAACACTGCTGCATCTTTCACTCTGTCAGCTTGTGACGGGTCTATTCGCGAGATATTTCCAACTAATCCTCTTGGGGAAACGTTGGGGCTAGCATTTACATTAATTCACAGCCTTTCAAGAAGAACACGTGATATATGTAAATTAGTCTGACTATATAAAGTCTATATATAGGTTTTGTAGATGTGGGAGAGAAGGAGCCGTGAAGCTGTTAACTAAGTGTGAACACTGAAGTATTTCCTTCACAAACCTAACGCGCGTTAAGAAAGTAATTGCTGAGATTAAATTATTAGATTGAAGATTTAAGATAGTATAATCAGAATCGGCTATCGGTTCATTAATGCTTGTTCTCCTTATCTATTTCTGGTAGTCGGGTTTACTTAGAGTTGAATATTAGAAATAATCAACGCTTTAGATATCACTCCTAGGTTTCTTCTTATATTTTCACTTGTGATTGTTTAAGTGTGTGTTCAAAGTCTGAATAAATCTAATTGTTATTATGGAGTTTGTTGATGATGCATTGTTCCCCTCACACCTAGAGACGTGCAGGACAGTGAGAGAGGGGTGGAGGGGTGCCGGTTAGAACCCCTCTCCCACAAGCTGGTAGAGAAACAGGATCAGTCATGGGAGATTTACTTTTAAATCTACGCCATTTAACACAGGCATTCCATATATTTTGATTAGTTCTCCTGCCACCAACTATCCAATATTTCTCACGTATTATGCTTCAAAGCAATTGCGTCCCCGCATGTTCATTCTTTAAATGAAAATTTTCTACAAGTCTTTATGTAAATATACAATTGTTAGGCAGTAAGATTGGTGAAAGAAAAAGAGACGTATCTATTCGCTCAGTTATTCGTGTTTTCACACGAATGATGTTATTATGATCTCTGAATATACAAAGGTTTGAAATTAACTTTTCATCTACAAAACACTGATCTTGAACAGATCGGATCAGCTGGATCTCAGCACTCTCTAACTCATCTAAAGACAGTTGTCCTTTTTTCTGTCACCAATTCTGCATCTAACATTATTAATAAACCTAAGAACCCAGGCAACTAATCTTAAGATTGAATGGAATTTCGAAAATTTCCTAGCATACCATGGCAACTTTTCATCCGACAAATTTAAATAATACAATCTAACTTTTTTTCTTTCTAGTGAAATTACGGAAGTATCATAATCAGGTAACTTTGTAAAGGGCCAAGTATCTGGTGACTCTATCAACCACAATGGACCTTTCCGCCAGTGTGACTCAACAAAATGACCAGGTGAACATCCTCGAGAAATTAAATCGGCCGGATTCATTTTTCCAGGCACATGACGCTATTCACTATTAGGAAAGAGATTTTTTATTTCTCTAATCCTGTTCGAAACGAAAACTGACCAACCTCCCTTAACCAATAGAGTGCAACCATGGAATCACTCCAAAAGACGGTTTCCATTTCAGCAATATTAAGAGATTTCTGTACCGAATGGGCCAGCCTGGCACCAATACAACACGCCATCAGCACTAATCTGGGGATTGTTACCTGCTTTAATGGAGCTACTCTCACTTTTGCCCTAACAAGTGGAACCTTTACACCTTGTAAAGTGTTCGATCTAAAAATATGCAAGTAGCATAGACCTCTTTACAAGCATCGACAAAAACATGCATTTGTGTGCTATCGTTAATTTCAAAATATGAAGGAATTTCCACATCTAAAAGTATCTTTATTTCATTCCATCATTTAAAAAAGGGCTTCACTATCTCATCTGGCAAAGATGAGTCCAATGAGAATTTTAATTTCCATGTGTTTTGCAACAATATTTTGGGTGCTAGAGTCACAGAACACAGTACACCTACCTATTGGATCAAAACATTTTTGGACAGTTGCTAAAACAAGTCTTTTAGTTATTTTAGTTTCACCTGATAAACTTTCAAAATCAATTTTACACTTCAAAGTGTCCTTATCAAGATCCCAAATTATCCCTAATAATTTCGTTGTACCTGTACTTTTGGATATGTGTTTACTTTCTACATTACTTTCCCAGTTAAGTAAATTGAAACACCCACGTGACAAAATTTCCCTAGATTTTAAAACAATTTTTCTTGTTGTGTAACATCATTACTCCCGTAACGCAATTATCTATATAAAACGAAAGTCTTAACTTAGAGTCTAGTTGAGAATCCTCTGCTGGCACATTTCCCAGCAAGTGCGTAAGTACTTCAGCTAACAAGAAGGAACTCGACGATACACCAAAAACCACTCAGCAATGACGGTAAACAATTTTCTCTCCCTCGTCAGGGTGAAAGAATCTCAAAAAATCTCTATGCTTAGGGGCAATTCCCAACTGAAGGAATGCTTTCTGTATATCGCAGAAAGTCCGATCGGGTAACTACGAAACCTGTCTAAAATATCTGGTATCTGCTCAATTAAATTTGGACCTTTATACAATAAGTCATTTAGCGAACTCTGGCCAGTTTCACGAGCTGACGCATTGAAAATTGGGCGAATTTTACTTGTTATGCTATCGTTTTTCACTTATGGTCGATGCGGCAAAAAATATGAATTTTCGCTTTCCCCTTCAATTTTTCTGTAATTTCTAATTTTCCCCATTCTTTATATAAATACAGCTTTATAATCATCTAGAAGCCCATTCTGTTGTGCGCGTTCACACATCTTTTTATGCCGCTTCCTTGTCAATTCTTTGTTGGAAGACAGATTTACTACATACGATTTAAAAGGCAAACATAGTTCTTATCTACTGTCTGGCAGAATTTTCATACTGTTTTTAAATTCTTCAATCACCATTAAATGTTCATTTTTTTATTTAACTTTTGAATTGGGTCAAAAATTCCAATGGTTTCAAGATTCCACAATTCATTAACAGACAACTCTTTAACAAATAAAGAAATAACACTTAAAACAGTATCACACTCTTCATTACATCATTACATTTACCAAATATTTCCTGCTTTCAAGTCAAAACAAAACCTAAGCGAGTTCTTAATAAAAACAACCCGATTCCAATTCAATAGAACCTCCCATAAATAGCAAACCCGCCACATTCGCTCCTAGCAATAAATCTATTTCGCAATCCTCATATGCAAGATCAGACAAAATAATCCCCCTTCTATTCAATTCATTAATTACAACAGGGTTACACTAACTTTTGGCACTTTGCCACAAATCTTTTTCTCCGAAAACAGCTCGACGCGAAGCGAATATGATTCATCCAGTGAACATATTAACAATTCATAAACATCGTGCGATTGGTTTAGTGTTTCCCTCCCTCCGAAAAACTGATGTTGCATTTTTATCTTATTATTTGATTTAATGCCTAATTTTTGAATAACATGTTTTGAAATATAAGAGTATTGAGATCCGCTGTCGATCAAAACTCTAACTTTGATTATTTTTTTAGCACAAACATTAACAACTAAAGTCATTAGAAACACATTATTTTTACTACAACTGTTAGATAATGAATTTGTCTCAATACCAGAAAATTTCTGATTAACATTGCTTTTCGCTTGATCACACATTAAATAATGGTGTGGTTTTGCACAGTATAAGCACGAATTTTTTACCTTACAGTACTTAGAAAAATGAAAAACTGAAAAACAACCAAAACAGGCTCTGTTTCTCAATACAAACTTTTTCTTTTCATCTAAAGTCATTTTTCTAGCTTCTAAACATTTCTTGGAGAGATGTTTTTTATTGTAAAATATGCATAATAAATTTTGCTTACCTGTGTCATTCCTATCATAGGTGCTTACCAAGGTTGCTGCAGAGAGGAACCTATCTGGTTTGTTGACATCTCTTTTCTTTTGATTGACAGGAGCTGAAAAATTATTCCTAGCAAGTTCAACCATTTCGTCATTTTTAACTTCTTGTTTAAGGAAGTTCATTAATAATTTCAAAGTCTGACCTTCACCCGGAGTATCCTCTTTGAAATTATTGCTTCTTTCAAATGCTAATAATATGTCTTCAGGTAGGCATGATTCCACTAAAGGACTCAAAAATTCGCCATACTTGTCCTGTGTCCGTCCCAGGCTCTCCAAAGCTCGTATCTTCGCTTCCAATTCATCATATAACGCTGGGAGATCTGGTTTAGATTGTCCTGTAGCTGCGTTTTCCATGACCATTGACAGTAAATCTCTTACATAGATTTGCACCAGGAGATCTTCTCTTCCGAAACGTTCTTGGAGTTGAGCTATTGCTTTTGGATAGTTATCCGTTGTTGCGGGAAAACTCTCGACAACTCGAGCCGCCTTTGAATTTTGTACAACGGCCTGCAACAGGTATTGGAACTTGTCCTCATTTGGCAAACTTTCATCTTCATGAATCTTTTTAAATTGTCAAGTAGTCCTTAGAATCCAAAAGGTCAAGTAGTCCTTAGAATTGCCGTCGAACTTCTTGAGTTCAATTTTTGGAAGCTTGAACTTTCTTTTTTCAGGGACATCTTCATTTTCGTTTTCTTTCACAGACAGTCTTTCAATTCTAGCACAAAGTTCGGGAAAATTTATCTCGGTATGTTTCCGCTTTTATAAAGTCTTCTTCATATGCTACGTCACCATTTTTCTCTACCAAAATTAAATTCGCTATATCAATTTGGCACTGTTCTAAACGAGAAAATTTGTCGCCTATTTGTAGTCTCAAAATCGAAAGTTCAGTTAAATCAGGAACTTCTTTCGTAAGCTCCTCTTCGACAGTTTTAGCACTTAGCGTAAATGATGTATGCAGCGATTTTCATTGTGTTTTTAACTATTTCACATCCATTTTTCTCTCAGGCTAAAAATAACAAAATGAAACCGAAACTTCGTCCCTGTTCGGGTGCCAAATAAATTATGAAGCTTAAACTCACAGCAGCACAATTCTTTAAAATAATTATAGCAGGGCTGACATCTACCCGATGTCAAGTTTCGGTGTAAATAATCTGCGAATACTGAATAGACAAGGATGTGACACACAAAGGATTTAATGACGGACAATAGTAATACACAACGTTACAACGATAAGTTTTTAGTACCATCTAAAGCAAGAACATAACAACAACAAAAATGACGTCATTAGCTTGAGGTTGATTGGTTGGAGAGGGGATGCCATTCGCAACACTGGTCATGTAATGAGGCCGACACCTCAGCTGTCACCCACTTCTCCTAACTTCTACACCACACCAAAAGGTGGACTTTTGACCCCTCGACATATTTAACGTGCATCACCTCCTTTGCACGGCGGGTCTTCAGCGGTACCAGGTTCAAACTCATAATACGCCAGATACGAGTGGATGACCTTGACCACTAGGCTACCACGGCCTAGTGATCAAGATGCTCATAAAAACTGGATCATAATTCGATTCAAGGGAATTATAGAAAAAATAACAATTGAGAGAAGCTGAAACGTTTTATTAATATTTCATCCAAAAAGCTTCAAAATTAAAAAAAACGAAGAAAAATTTGTAAATTATTTTTTATTGAAATAAATTTTGCAATCAAAATAAGCTTTTCATTTTTTAAAATTTTACTAGCATATCTGTGTAAATCAAATATTAATTTTTAACATTAAAATAAAGAGTAGTCAAAAATAGTTTTTTGAAGATATTAGAAATAATAACATATAAATACATATATATATATAGCATTTATAAAACAGTTTAATCGTAAAAATATTAAAAATAACAGTATATGAAAATACACAGTAACTAGAAAATAGTTTTATTGAAAAAAATAAAATATAAAAACTTAATATATTAATTATAATTATGTAAATAGATTTATAGAAAGTAAACATAGTATGTAAAAATAAATAAAGATAAGAGAGAAAAAGTTTTAAAAATTAAGTTTATTTATATATTTAATACTATTTTAATAAATTTCAACAATTTTTATTTCATGTTTAAATATAACGAGATCTTCTTACTTTTAAAAAAATACCAACTGTTTCAAAAGAAAATTAGAAATTTTAATTAAAAAAAAGAATTATATGTGTAAAGGAACTGTTTTTTGAGCGCTTAATATGCAAACAAATTTCTTATATCTTAATCTTTTCAACTAGAATCAAAATATTGTTCAAAGACTAGTTCAAAATTTCTAACCTGAAATTATCCCGAAACAAACAATAAAAATTCAATTTTTAATGTATTCTATTTAAAAGGTGTAATTGTATTTCGAACTCTTTTTTGTGGTGGAAGCCCACAATTTCTAACTCTCTTACTCTAACTTAGTGACACAGTCAGACGTAAGAAGATTCAACAGAACGGCAGCCACATTTGAATGATACTCGCTCTACTTGGCGTTTTTACTGTATTTTGAAGGGTTAAAAAGCCCCGGTTTCTGAAGACTAAACACTTCCCGGAAATAATTACAAATATTTTACATAAACTTCACTTAACTATAATTATTGAAGAAAAACTGGTACGTATTAATATTAAAGATTTTTTTTCAAATAAAGTTTTCCCAAGCGTGGTTTTTCTACCAACAAAAAAAAAAAAATAGTAATATACTATGATTTTAATTTATTGGGATTTACATTTAAATCCTCTTTTAAGGCTCTGTTAGAGGATATTCAATAAAATTAAAAAATAATTATCAAAAATATTTAGTTTTGAATTTTAAAAAATACTCAAGGGAAGTCAAACCACAAATATTTGACAGAGGATTTAAATGCCTGTACATTGATGTTAATTTGGCAACAAATACGACAGCAGAATGGACTGTTGTGATTTTTTTTTCATTGTGTGAAGAACCAGGTGTTTCAAAAATATTCCTGTATCGAATGTAGTTTTGAAAGTTAAATAACAAAAAATTATCTTTCTCAGGAAATGAAAATCAAGATTCTTTACATATATGAATTAGATCACTAGGTAAGTTATGATGTTTTAAAACATTCACATCAATGAGTCACTCAGTAAGTGAATGATGAAATGAAAGTAATATTTTGTCACTTGAGTGGGTGAATACATTGGAATACCACTTTTGCCAAAAATTTATTAGTGTTTGAGAAACCCATGCCCTATTAAAGGAATTTGAAGCTGATTTCTGTTTCGGATTTTGATCCATACATCTGATCATAAAGAGCAACGATATTGTTTATTATTTACAGTTGGATTTCATTTTATTTCTCTGTAAGATTATTTTAATTTATATTAAAGTAAGTAAAAGTGCACTTGTTAGTGTTGGCTTGGAATATAGTTCCTTCTTATTTTACATGTTTTGTGTAACTAATTATTTTGATGTTATGGAATATTTTATATAGATTGAAATTCGAATATTTTGTGTATTTTGCTACATATCATGCTTAAAAATACTTGCAGCTTTGATTTCTGACTTTTTAACTTCATTGTGAAGCGTATTTGTTTTTTCGTTTGTAGTACATTCTTTTGCTCTATTTTGGATACAAGTGTGTTTATAATTCAGGTACTGAACAAAAGCTCTTTTGAAAAAACTTCCATAAATCATTTAATTTTTAAAAAATTTACTTTTATTTATTTTAAGTTGTTGATTGTAGTTTATTTATATTTGTTAATGTTTTTGACATTTAACCAATGATTTTGGATGAAGTGTATTGATGGATCTAAAAAACATTTTCTAGACTATCTCACATTTGTACATTATTTAACACAGGATCAGGCGCATATGGTGTTCTGTACACCCCAACAACTAGAAAAGCTTCTTAGGATACCTAAAAGAATGTTGTAGGTTTAGTTTATACAAATTTTAATCTCATTAATATGCAATAATTTAATAACTTTATTTGTGTATAGTTCAAAAAACATTTTGTGTGTGTACTTTATAAATATGTATCATAATTGACTTAAGAATTTTGTCATGAATAAATAAAATTGTTAAGAGTTTGGGTTGTTCTCAATATCCCACGACCGAGGACGGAGCAAAAACTAGCTCAAGTTTAACTGGCTCAAGGGTTAGAGATCAAAATGATTTATACATTTTTCTGAACATGCTGGTTTTGAAATTGTTTTATAATGTTTGCTTAAAGTGGAATATGTATTTTGAAGTAAATTTCATTGTTATTTTTGAAAGAAACTTAATTTTTTTAATAAAAGAAGTTTAGATCTAATCCAGTATTGGTACACTACTTTTCTAAAGACTTATTCGCGCATGCGGTGTAATTTTAAAATTGTACCAAATAGGCCTTTGGTGACAAGTAGTTTTACAACCAAAAGGGCTGTTTAGCACTAAAAAAATGGGTTGTATGGGAAAAATAAAATGATTGAAGCCTGATGAAGCCAGTGAAGACAGATAATTAAAATTAAATGATAGATAAATTTAAAAAATTTAAAAAGGGAAATATACTTCCATTTTTCATGAAAGATGGTACTGAAAAGTATGAGTAACAGGGAGGAAAAACAAATATTAAGGACTTCTCTAAATGCTGAAGAAAAGAGAACTAAAAACAAAACAAAACTGGAGTTGCTATAAAAGATTTAAAAATAATGTGCAAGACTGGTAAAAGAATTAACTTTTTAAAAAAAGTCATTGAATGTTGTGAAGAAATTATAGTAAAATAGTATAAGTTTGCTATTTGCTGCCAATTAAAAAAGTATTTTACCTGACAGATTTATTAGTAAGGCAGTGCAAATTTGCTACAAAAGATCTACACTAAAATATTGAGGTACTCTATTTTTAACTTTTTATAGTAACAATTTTCATGTTTCCACATTTATCACATTTCATAATGCTCCGAATCATCAAAATCTTAACTAAGAAAGAAAAAAAAATATGATCTCTCTTGGGAAAACAAAATTAATCAAAGGTGCCCATCCTATGGATCTGTAATGCAGGCTGTAATTAAATGCAGAAAGAGAGCCCTAATTCTCTTTTAAACATACTATTATTCAAGTAAAGGTGTTTCAAAAATGCAACACACATGAATGCTATAACAACGTCCCATATGGAAATGGTTTAGTTAAAAAAATTGAATTAATTGCTTGAAATAAATAGGGTTATTGCAACAAAAGAAACCAGTACAAATTAAGGGTCATATACGTTATTGCTATAGTTACCAGTATTGCAAATGATACAAATTAAGGTAATGGATTGTATTGTTATTGCTCAAGTAGTTGAAGTTTATAATGATTTGGTGGATAGCATACTGATATTAAGTTAATATAAGAAATAATAACTTGAGTATTGTAAACTCAATTTATAATTGAATTTGAAATTAAATCAGAGCATTTTCATTTATGTAATTTTCTAAAGATGATACTCATAGATATGTGTTACATTCAATTGAAGATTTTTAATGTACTGATTAAAACTATTAAACTTTTTTGCATAAAATTAATGTTTGGGAAGTAAATGTTAGCTTGACTTGATTTCAAGATTGAGGTTCACCATCAGTAGCTCTTGTATTGTATTAGATTGTGACTTTAATAAAAGATCAAATCAATTGTACAAATGAATTACTAATTAATATTTTCCATGAGAAGCTGAAGAATAGCTAATATTGATAATATTAAATGTTTTCAATGTTTAAATAGCTACAATACTATTTCCGCAATGCATTGTTACTAGTTTAACTTTTCAGTGGACGTGTCTGCACAAATTTTCTTATACTGTTTTGGAAAATGCCACTGAAGCTGTCTTGAAGTCATTTTTCTTCCCCTTTCTATTCCTTCTTCTCAGAATAAAATAGGTTTGTTTTGGTTTCTAATTAAATTTTAGCTATATTGTTGATTTTATGCAGTGCTCTATTTCATTCATAAAGTTTACGACATGCTCTTATTCTTACAAGTAGTTTTTCTTCAAATTTTGGAGTTTTGTTTTGTACTACAATTGAGTTATTTTATGAAGTTGAGGAAAACATTATTTTTTTCTCAATTTTTTGTTTTAGTTTGTGGTTGCAAAATTTGTAAAATGAGAAGTTGTTAAACATATTCAAGAATTATCTGATGAAGAAAAACAGCAAGGATATAAATTCAGTTCTGGAAAGGATAATGTTCTCAGTGATGATAGAATATTAACTTAATTCAGTGGCGCAACAGCCCATGAGAGCCAAGGCCTATGGTGCCCATATCAGTACACATGACCTTGGGCCCTGAGGTGCATGAGCAGATGTTCTGATCAGATGGTCAGTCTGGTGCAAAAACCCCAGTGTTAAGTTCCCAAGCAAGCTTGATAATTTATCAACCCACTGAGGGGATGAAAGGCTGAGTCGACTTTGCCCAGCCTGGGCTTTGAACCTCAGACCTGTGGTGTGGAAGTGTGATGCACTACCACTCAGCCACTGGGCTTTGATAGAATATGAACAATGGGCATCTCTCTGATGACAGTCCAGAACTATTTGAAGATGAAGATTTTGATGTTGGTATTGATAAAACTATAAAATGGTATGGAATAAAATATTTGAAGAGTTCAAAAAGTTGATAATTGTAAAAGTTCTTCCTGGCATTGAAACATTTACAAAAAAATATGGGAAATAAAAGTAGATCCCATTTGAAATAGGAGTGTAAATGTAACTGGGATGAAATTTTGAAATGCTCAAATCGACATGTAGATTACAGATAATACACTATAATCTATATAGATCGCACACAAATCAACATATAGATGTTTTTTGTTTGCTAATAATATTAAAGCCTAATTTTTGCTGCAGATATGTATTAATGTTTTTCTAATTTTTGCCTTTTATTATTATGAATTATCATTCATCTGCAAAAACTAAGGTAAAGAATGTTGTACAAAGAATGGGATATGTGCTAATTTATGTAAGAAATTAAAGCATGCCCACATTGAAAGATTAATAATTTTTTAAGTTTTTACCAGGAGCATTTGTATTGATGTTTTTTTTAGCACAAACATATTTTTGCTGAGTTATGAATTTATCATTCCATGAAAAATAGCCTTTTTGGAGATAAAGAATTTGGGTACTTTCATATTATGATGTTAACTTTCTCTTAAATCTTTTTAGTTCTTAGTTTTTAAAACCAATTGTGACAAATGTTCTGTTTTCCATATTCTGACATTAGATGAGTAAAAGTAGAAGAAAGAAGTATTACGTTATCCTTTTTGCAAATAAATAACTCTATTATACGCTAGCAGCGTATCTGGTTCTGCAGTTGAATAAGGCAAAATAACTTTTAAAAAATCATAATATTAAAAATAATTCTGGATTCTAAGAACGATAAAATATCCAGCCATTCTAAAAATCGAACATTTTATTCCACAAAAAAAATTACAATACTAACTGTTGCCAAAATACACAAACAAAACTTTTACTTAATATTTACATTCGGTTACAGTGAATACGCACAAGTATAGATGCCATTAATTAATCCAAAAAATAAACTCTGAAGACATGACAAGAAGTACATGTAATAAATAGGCAAAGATGATTTTTCTTTAGGACTGGTTCGATATATAAATGAATGGGGGTGAGTGAGTGAATATTAACGTCCCACTGTTCAGTTACACAAGGGCTTTTGGGGGGGGGGAGACCAGGTTCTTGAAAAAAATACAAGTTATGTCTATCTGATTGCTAATTTGTTAGAGATGTGTTGTCATACAAATAATTAAATGAAAATGAATTTATAAGATGTTATGTAACTTCATTTTTTTTATGTTCTGGGTTCATTCTAGGTCAGAAAAGGGGCAGGTTGCAAAAGTTAAGAGGAAAAGTATATGATTCTATGATTTTTATTGCATCATTCTTATTTAATGAATAATAAGTTTAGATTCTGATTTAATCAATTATAAATTGGCTTTCTTTTTAACATATCTGCCAACTTTTACACTTTTCAGGCTTTCACTATGTTTGTATGCCTAGATCTTTCATTTTTATGCATTTTTGTAAAATTCCAGTATCTGCTGACTATTTTCTCTCTTACAGGTCTTATTTATCATTTCATATTCACAAAGACCAGAAAATAGGTAAATAAAAATCATAGAACTTGTCATTGCGTTTTTAAAATTAAGTTCAAGTTTGTTCTTCTTTCTGCATAGTGTACTTTATTAACTATTGGTTCCTAACTCATACAGGTGCCCAATTTTGTTAGGTGTGAAGCATTTTATCTTGTTTTCTCTGATGTAACTTTCTTTAACTCGATTCATTTTGTGTGCTCATGTTGCACATGTTTGTATTTCCTATACACTTCTCATATTGCTGAACAATATGTTTTTGTTGATTGTTACCACAATGTCTAAGAAAGGAAAAGTATACTTTCAAATGAGAAATCATGTACCATTTACTCAAAATTTGATTGCTTTTTCAAGAATGATGTCCAATCAAATGTAATTAGGTCTGAAGTACTATTTACATCTTTTCTAGTTGAGCATAATGTTCCATCTGATTGTAGCTGATCATGGTAGTCCACCTTTTTGGAAAATGTTTTACAAAGTGATATAGATGTGCTAAGAACTAAATCATCTGTTGTGATTAATGAACTAGCTTCTAGCCCGAGTACATAATTAAAAGCATAAAACAAGGTCCTTTTGTGCTAGGCAGTAATGATAATACAGGTACAAATTATATCCCATTGTGTTACTTTGATCCTGCAAAATATTTAATTCAAAATGGCTGTTTTACAGTTTTGAATTTGATTGTGAATTTTATTTGATGAATTAAAAAAAAAAAAACTAGATATCTTTCAAACATTTAGTTTTATTTATAACAGATAATTCTGTAGTAATTTATGGGAAGAAATGGAACTGTTACCTATTTACAAGGGAAAAAATAAGTAGGGGTTATTTGTATTATTTCATAAATTTGACATCGAAAAAAAAGTGCGGCTTCTTTATCTTTTAAAGTTGATGAAATACTGGTAGATATATATTCTGCTATCTATAAAGGTTTCAAAGTTTTATAAATAAAAAATTTTTAAGCATTCATGTGCTTGATGGGCATCATTTGGCTGTAGTCTTGAAGTCAACTTCTAACTTGATTATTAACTTCTGTTGTGTAAATTTTTGAAGAATATAATCTAAAAGTTGAAAGTAATAATTTTACTGTATTTTCTAAAAAAGAATCTTAACTGTAAAATTATATTACTTTCTTATATGTTACTGTATATATGCCTTTAAATTTACCTGAGTATGTATGAGTTTTTATACAGGGTGTCCAGCCTTAATGTGACCCAATAGCTAATTCCCGAACCATTCGGTTTAGATATGCACTTCCAATTTAAAAAATGTTTAAAAAAGGTAAGGAATGTTTTTACGTGCTTTTCAAACCAAAAGACCCATTTACAAAAAAATTACAAAAATTAATTTTTTATACGGTCCCCAGGTCCTATCACTTATATTTAGAAAAAGATGCAGTACACAAAAACAAAGTAAACACAAAAAGTTTCTTTTTATTACAATAAAAACTAGTCGAGTTATGCCTACATAAATTTGAAGCATCCGAGTTGCTCAGAAAAGGGGGTCGTATATGAAGTGAGTTTAGAGCACAGTAATTCACTATCTACAGAAAGAGCAAAAACAAAAAAAAAATCATAGAAAAATTAAAACATGGTAGTAAACATCATAGATTGACAATTTGTATTGTGGTATGGCAAACAATAAAAATTAAATTAAAGAAATACAATTTGTACTGAAAAGATTAAAACACCTTGTTTTAACAAATAGCAGCAAAATAATACAGGATTTGCCATTCAAATTATAGCATAATGTGGAATGATGCACCAGTCATGAATCAGAGGTTTTATTATATCAGAATGATCAAATTAACTTAAATAATGGTAAAGGCACAAGGCAGGGAATACGTCTATTGCAACTCCCAGTTTTATACAAGCGCTGAACAGCACGGGCAATTGTGCAATAAGATGGATATCTTCGAGTTAGAAATTAAATGGCATAAAGTCTTGCCGCCTCTTTCTTATTTCGATTACACTGCCCATAAAATAGTACCATTTCGCAGTTTCTTCATTTGTATACATCTCGTTCTCCCCTACTATAATTCATAATATTAGAATAGGACTGTATGCAATTGCAAGCGACTACACAACAGATTTTTAACGTTCATCATGATCAGCAAAAACGCAGCAAATCAGACTGAAGCCGTAGCATATAAGACTATTTTTTGGAACTCCTATTGAAATGTTTTCTTCGTCCAAAATATTTTATTTTTTCTACGTTTTACACGTACACAGAATAAATTTTATTTCATAAGTACTCAATTATTGTATTACTAACGTATGCTTTTAAATTTAAAAACGATTTACATAAGAGTGACATGCAAGAGTGAAAGTTTCCTAGCAGAGTTCCGACTAATTTCACTTTGGAGACGGCCCCTTACTAGCTTCTTGAAAGTAGCCGAGAAAATGCATGTAAAGTATGATTTTCAAAGTTCCATAACTTGGCCAGTTTTTATCGTAATAGAATGAAATTTTTGTGTTTACTTTGTTTTTGTGTACTGCATCATTTTCTAAATATAAGTGATAGGACCAGGGGACTGTATAAAAAATTATTTTTTCTAATTTTTTTCTAAATGGGTTTTTTGGTTTGAAAAGCACGTAAAAACATTCCTTACCAGTTTTAAAACATTTTTCAAATTGGAAGTGCATATCTAAACCGAATGGTTTGGGAATTAACTATTGTGTCACATTAAGGCTGGACACCCTGTATATCAACTTGATATAAAAGAATTGCATGCAAGTCTTTTCTCATTAAAATGTTTTTTTTGTGAAATTTTCTTCCCATTGCTTTAAAAATATTTATATATATTTTGTGCAGTGAATCTTAAAATGTTGTTTATCCTTTATGTTAAGAATTTTCTTTATTAATTCCATGTTTTTTTTTTATTATTATTCTTTGTCATTTTCAAATTTGGCAGTTCAAATTATCATCACAAGCTTGAGAAAACAAAAGCAAATCCAAGTTTACATATATTCAAATTCCAAAGTTGTATGTATAAATATTCATGAAAGAAATCATTTTAAAACATATAAATTTTCTAAACATAAGGTTTATTTTTGATGTTTTGTTGCATATCATTATATGGCTAGTTTTTGTCAAATTTCCTTAGGATTAATTTAGGTTTTCTCCCTTTTTGCTTATGTGATTTTATGTGTCAAAACTTCTTTTGTATTTTTAAAAGAATTTTATTTGGTGGTTATTTTTATCAGCTTATGAATATTGAAATTTTTTTATCCTGGAATCTTGTTGTTGTTTCTGATACCACCTGGATCGACAGTAACAGTTCAAGGCCCATGAAATTCATCGTAGCAAAAGGCTAGTTTTTAACTCTGTCATTAGTTGCAGCTGTGAGCATCATACAATTACTGGACAATTTGGCTCAGTTCCATCCCAATTTTGAAGAACTCCTGAGGGGGGGGGGGGTGCTCCCACTTGCCCTTCCATCAACTCCTCAAGAAAATTTGCAGCTTGATGAATATTTAGAGTTTTGCCATGCCGCACAGGAGCACTATACATTTACAAACATCTATACCTTCTCTGGGATTCAAACCCAGGCCTCTTAGGCACAGCAGTTAACATTACTAATCTTTATACTAGATGTGTGACTTCTGGTATCCTTTTTGTAATCTACCACTGCATGAAAGTTAATGTTTCTTCACATAAAGTCAAAATTATTTTTACTCATGCTTTCATACCTTTTAAAATGAAGTTGAGTATTTTATGAAACTTAAAATTGAAGGTTAAAAAATGTGCCATCCAATTCTTTTTTTTCCAAATAACTATTTTACATTTGCTAAAATAATGACTGGATGATAAGTATACTTGTTGATGCAATAATATCCAGGTAGAGTAAAAAGTATATAATTTAACTAGTTTTTTTCCTGTTGTGTGTAATGGAAGGTGCATTATTATAATTGGAAACTTAAATGTTCTGAAAAATACGTAAAAAAAAAAAGAGTATATGTGAGAAGTGTCTTGAATTGTACATTGCAAAAATCATAATCAGCTGGCTTTTATCATGCAGTTGCATTTAAAAAGCTTGTTTTTAGCTAGTTAAACAGCTTCTCTCATGAATAGCTTGTTATTTATTTAGGTAAGAGGGTAATAGAATAGGAAAGTGGAAGAAAAATTTAAATTCTCAGTGAAAAAAATCCTATTGTAAGTGTGAAAATCTGCAAATTTTTATGTTTTGGAAGTAAAAAAAGCTACCATAAATTACACTAAAAAGAAATGTTGCAAATGAATGCTGTTTTTATTTCAAAATAATGGAAAGAAAATACAGCTTTATTTATCGCTGTTAATAATTTTGATTTATTTTGTTGCAATAATTGCAACAGTATCTGAAGAAGTCAGCGAAACAAGGTCAAAATAGCATTGCTCTTTGTGATTTTGTCCTATTATCTGATCAAATCTATTCAACTGTAACTTAAAAAATTTGAAATGTTCAAAGATAATTCATTTGAAAGTATATCAAAATTAGCACACTCTGTTTATGAAGAGGCTTTGTCTCTCAAAACATACAGTAAAATGAATGAATATTTGTTTTAAATTTTTTCCATGTATAATAACTCAGTATTTCTTTCATTCATAGAATTTTTATTCTGTTGAAAATTTGATGTACTGTTTTATTGTTAAAAAAAAATAGTGCAGCAGATATTTAATTTATATAAATTATGAAAATTTTGAAGAAAAAGTAAATTTTAACATATTGAAATAAAAATGATAAAATTTCAATATATAATAATATGTAACGGAAAAATTAACTGAGTTAATTCTGAAAAATGGGGATGGAATTTTCATGGGCATTATTTAAATTTTGATTAGAATAATAAAATTTTGATACAATTAAAATTCATAGCTCTGATTGCTTCAGAGAATTATGAAATGAAATGAAATATCGTGTTCCTCTTAATAGTATATATTTTATACTACAGTAAAATATAATTTATCCGAATCAAAAAATTGGGACTGGACACCATTCGGATAACCAAAAACGGAATGCGATCCATGCAGTATATGGAACTGGACACTTTAGGAATATTGAAAATCATCACTTGTGGGAAACGTGCTTGAAGTAAAAACAAAATAGGTGCAAAATGTCGCTATTTTACCTTTATTGTAGAAAATAATCACTTATTTTTTGCTGTACCATTGTACACATTCATTTTTTGCTGGAAGGTTTCGATTCTCTTGAGCAGCAGTAGTTGAGTAGGACAGCACTCTGACTGTTGTTCGTACCACTCCATAGCTGTCTTTAATGCAGGAAACGTGTCAGTATTTGATGGACGGTTCCTTATTTCAAGTTTTGTCTCCATGTTTAAGACGTTACATTTCCGTTTTAAATTTGAAGCCATAGCAGTTCACAGCTCAACAAAAAAGCACATATACACCCCTCACTTGGAAACAAACTGACTTAATATTCAGCTCAGAGGTTTACTAAATCAAACAACTGAAACTCCCCAAACATCACTCACCTTTGGGTTTTCTCATCACTTTTGGCCTCACGTGAAACAACTGTTGAACATTGCACTGTTCTAAAACGTGTCCGGACTACCTTTCGTTACCTTACCGGTCATCAAATATCCGGATAATAAACGTTCGGATAAACGATGTTCTACTGTACATTAAAGTTACCTGTCTAGGCTTTTGATTTATTTTCTTTATATATATATATATATATATTTATATGAGCATGTATTATCACAACCATGCTGATAGAAATAACCCAATTAAAAAAAACCTTAAATTCTGATCTTAAAATTTTTAAACACTAAATCAAAAAAGATTTGCGACATTACATATATGAAAAGGATAAATAATTGTTTTTATTATTTTGTAAATAGTCATTCTTTAACAAAACTACTGTAATATATGTGATCATGATGATACACAAGTACCCTTTATTATGTATACTTACCTGTGTTAGCAAAGGATGAATTTTTTTAGTACTATTTCCATTTTTTAATGCTTAAGTGACTTTAAATTAATTCTTGGTTTTTTTTGACATTGCTTCTTGAATTCTCCATCGATGTGGTACATAATTCCTCAAATTACAGCTTTATTTTGAAAGATTAGTTATGAAACATACATTATTCTTTAATTCCAGTGGAAATTCAAGTTTGATTAAAATTCTGAGGTAACCTCTATTTTTTAGGGTTCATTTTCAGTAGGATTAGCAGAACAGCTTATCTTGCTTTCTCTTTGGAACTAAACCATTTATTGTAGAACTGAAATTAGTTTTCATATTTCAAAACATAAATAAATAATTTTTTAGCCTTTGTTTCCCACCCTAGATAGTGGCCATGGTAGCCTAGTGGTCAAGGTAACGGACTCGTGGCCACACAGCATATCATGAGTTCGAGCCTAGTACTGCTGAAGACCCGTCATGTTGGAGAGTGATGCATGCTAAATCTGTCAAGAGCTCAAAGGTCCTCCTATTGGTGAGGTGTGGTAGTCAGGAGGGAGGAAGGTGGGGGTGCCAGCTCGAGTGTTGTTCTCATCACTTGACCATGGTTCAAAAATACGAGGTCCATTGCCAAAAGCCCTTGAGTAGCTGAACAATGCAACATTAATATTCACTCACTCACTCACTCCTGACCAAGATG
Source organism: Trichonephila clavata (assembly GCA_019973975.1). Taxonomy (NCBI): domain Eukaryota; kingdom Metazoa; phylum Arthropoda; class Arachnida; order Araneae; family Nephilidae; genus Trichonephila; species Trichonephila clavata. The sequence continues at coordinate 68,574 of BMAO01010771.1, forward strand.
ATTTCATAATAACCAAAAACAAAACATTTTATAAGACAGTGTATACTCTTTTTAAAAATTTTATTCCCTTACTATTTTTAGACTTGATATCAATCTCGTATTTAATTAATTGAATGTTTGTGTAAAAAGCTCAAAGTACTCTTGTATTGATAAATCTGTTTTTAAAAGTCTTCCCATTAATGTTGTGTGGAAGTTTAGAGAGGGGGTGCCAACTTGGGTGTCGTCCTTGTCATTTGACCTTGATTTACAATTACAAGGTCTGCCATTATAGGCCTTGAATTGCTTTGTGCGTTGTAAATAAAAACTCTGTTATACTTCTGATGCTTATATATATTACAATGTAGTAGACACACACTAAAAAGACTAAAAATAAGTTATCCTTTCTATTAAACTTTTCAAAGGCTTTTTTTTTATTTTTGATCAAAATATTTGACTTATTTTTATGTAGATAGATTTATATTTCTTTCAGTTTGAAGTTAATACTGTGAACTCTCGCTAATTCAAACCTTTGATAATATGAACCTCTCGCTAATTCGAAGTATATGCTCAGCCCCTAGAAAAACTCTTGATTTTTCAAACTAAAACAATATGTTTTGGTACACTCAATATTTCAAAGTAAAATCTGTGGCTAGCCAGACTACAACACACAATAATTTGAGGTTATCTTATAAAACTCTCGACAATTGGAACACTTACTATCTAGAGTCCTGTGGCAAATCGGTTGGAGCTTACGTGTTTTGTGTTGTATTGTCTGTGCGTGTCTCCCCTTTGATGTCCATCTGTTTGTTACCTCTTCTTTGTGTTTCAGGGTTCCTCAGGTGAAGAGACACTTTGATTGCTTTCTTTGTTCAAGTGGACAGTTCTGGCCACACTCATTGTCAGCCATCCATTTCTTTCGTTTAACTTGTGGCCTTGGTACACATGTGTTCAGTAAGGATGGTCCGCTATTGTGTGTGAAGAAGAGATGTGTAGGATTGTGTTTTTTTCATCGGACTGACATGACAATTTATGCATGTGGCACCAAGTAGAGCATGGGCCGGATGACCCTGCCTTGAAGAACCAATGGTGTTGGGGACAGTGTCTGAGGGAACTGGGTGTGAAATGATTTTGTTTCCAATGAGGAACGAAAGAGATTTGGTGGGGTGTGAAAGAGTCATGTTTGCGAATTACTACATAAATATATTCTTTTAATACAAGACTTTTAACTTCTGTATAATATTTATACTGTATAATGTGTACTTTAAAAAATTCTTTAAAGTAATTTTATGCATATATACAATTATAGTTTTATTACATAGTTTAAAATTTAAATATGTTAGAAAAAAATTTCACTTAATGTATTTTGGAAGTTTTTTCTTACCTCTTGATAATTCAAAGTTTTTCATTGATCCCTCCAACTGTATTATCAAATTAAAAAAAATATTTTTTAATTTTTGAAGTGAATCATTTTTATATTTTTAGAGCCAATGTTGTTTATGTAAGGACAAAAGCAGGGAGACTGAATCAAAATTCATCCATAATTTCATTGTAATTTCTAATAAAGTACACTGATATAAAGTTTTGGATAAAATGGAAACTGGTTCTGATTTTTCTAGAATTTTTTTTCTCATGTTCACTATATGGAAAAATTTTGTTACAGTTTTTCATTTGCACTTATGAGGGAAAAAAAGAGAAACATTACTGTTGTATTGACCTCATTATTGGCATAAAGTTTGTTAGACGATACTTTAAAAATGTGTTTTTTGAAGTATATCCTGAAAAGAATTTATTTTTCTAAATATTACTATGTTAATAAAATAAGTAGCTTATAGATGTAAAAAATGGTTGTGATGTTTTGGCTTGGTGTTTTATGAGGAATCAGCGATGATTCAAATTCATTTTTAGACTTTGAGTAAAATGCTAAAATTAATTATGAACATGTATTATATTTATTTAGTACAAATAGTCAGTTTTTAACACTAAACCTGCTAACATTTGCTATACCTATTTCTATCGAAAGGGATCGGATGCATGGCAAAAAAACACCTTTTCGTAGTGCTGGTTTAAGCTCATTTAGGGCGCTGAAGATCTATGGGCCCCCTTGGCACTGGCAGATTGAAATTTACAAGAAAATCTGGTTAACTCTAGCCTATCTAGGCTCCTGGGCACCCCCCGCCCCCCTAACCACCCAATGGATAAACCGGCACTGCCTTTTAGTTCAATTTAATATATGAATAAAGCATTTTTCTAAATAACAATTTCATCGTTTTTTATTGTATTAAGAAAAGACGTAAAGCTTGTTCACACACACAAACTTTCACCATTTTTTGTGTGCAAATTATGTGACTTCGTGATACACAATTTCCACTTGCATATTTTTGACACTTGTAGTTTTTTTTTTCTTTTTGCAACAGTTAATTTGACACATTTTTTGTAAACCTGCATTCAGACATGAAGTAGCAGACATTTCAATATATATAATTATATATAGGCAGTAAATGAAAAATAACTTGTAATACTCAAATTAAATATGCAGATTAATGCAACAAACTCTGAATGTAAATGAATTCTTCATTGTACACTACTCGAACCTGTGATATAGTGAATTTTCTATTAAAATTATCTTATTTCTTTTTGCAGAAACCAATCTGCTTTATCAATAAAGCTATTTGAAACATTTATAGTGCACTTCTTTCCCAAATGATTTACATATAACAATTATGCCAAATCTGTGATATAATGAAATCAGGCTCACAACAAACAACAAATAGACTTGTATTTTATACATATTTTTCTTCAAATTTATACAAACAATAGCAAAGATGGTGTTATCTTATGTATTTGGCACACAATCAATCATATTGTATGGTGTATGTGAATACTACGGGTCAAATGATCTATTACAGTAAATAAGCCAAATTATGTAGATTTCTTGCTTATAATAAGAGAGGTGAATATTGTAAAATACATCTGATATATTTTTTAATACAATTCAAATGGCAGAGATTATAATTCTGTGAACTTTTAACAAAAAAATTTGAAATTGGCCATTTAACCTGTCATGGTAGGTTTAAAATTAACCATTATGTAAGTGCTAAAAATAATAAGAATAAATATATATATTCATTCTTAGCCCAAAGGATGTTTGCTTTTGTATTACTGTTCTACTTTTGCCTGTGTTCTCATGCTGTATTCTTACATATTGTATAGCATTAGGTTAAAATTATAGCAATTTAGTTTATTATTTTTTACTTGTATATGTAATAATTTAAACTATCTCTGTACAATTCAGATCTTTTTTATTTATATCTTATTCATAAATCTGAATACCTTATTTTGAAATGCATCTTAATTTACCTTTTTTAAAGCTTAAAAACTATAATGGTAGATTTATTAGTGATTCTTTAGACCTCGAATTTTTTATAGCTTTATTGGCGATTCCAAGTAATAGAGAATAATCATTAATGGCCTACTTTTGTCTTATTAGTGGAGTTTCAATATTCCTTAAACAATGTCATTTCTCTTACTACAGTAAGACCCCGCTTAATGCTGTTTTGGCTTAACACTCTTTTATTTGAATTGTGGGATTCCCCGAAGTTGCACGCATCATCGCACTGCATGCAATTTTGGGGAATCCCACAATTCAAATAAAAGAGCGTTAAGCCGAAACAGCGGTAAGCAGGGTCTTACTGTAATGAATTATTCTCTTCGTTTGAACACATGATTGTATTTTTTATATTACGTTTTTTCTTGTTCTTTCTTGTATGTATGTTACCGGCAAACTATGAAATCCGGCATTCTATAGAATGCCTAGGTATTGTATATAATCCCTGAAACTAGCCGGCAATGTATGAAATGGTTCATATTTCATACATTGCCTAGGCATTCTATAGAATGCCTAATGAGAAAACGGCAAAGTATGAAATACACCTCCGATTCGTTTTGAATATTGCGTGCCAAGACATAAAACTTTTAGCGCGTGTCTCAGTCACAGAATTTGTCAATTGAACATTGCGGTTTGTTCGGCAGTGAAAAAATACTCAATTTTACTTAAACTATTTCAACAAAAATTTTGTTTTTTCCTGTGCTGCGTGAAAATGGAGGAGGAAGCTGTTGTGTAGAAGGAGTCATGGTCTATAGTAGGGGTCGGCAAAGTATAGCACATGTGCCACAAGTGGCACACAGTACAATTATCGGTGGGACTTTGCATTACTCAACAAATTTGTCATTTTTTGAATTGTTTCAAAAATGCCCTACTGTGTGATACGCTGAATCATATTGGTGTGTGACACGGGCCAGCTAAAAGGTTGCCGACCCCAGGTCTATCGACATAAAGCAACTATTCGACGACGAAATGGGCAAAATTCAAGTTAATGCTTAAAAAAAGGTTTTTTTTAAAAGTACACTCACACTTAATCTGTTAAAGGAGGCGTCAGTACCATACCACAATAGTCCCTAACCCCCAGTCCGGGGTTCAAATGGTATCGGGCCACTCAAGGAACATTAAATTATTTTCATTTTATTTACTGGGGTGTACTTCTCTCTTGTGTATTTCTCTTCCATAGAAATAATTTAATATTCTTTTTTTGGTGCAACTGAATTTTGTTCTGAAGGCATGTTTAAATACAGTTAAATTATATGAAATCAAAACAATATAAAATATAAATAATCAATGTCCCACCTTCAGCGGGCCATGGTAATATTATCAAACCTTGACAGGCCAGAAAGATAAAAAAGTTGGAAACCACTGCTATACAGTATTACATCATGGATTTTGAGAACATGATAGTAGCTTCCCGCCATGTAGGGAAGCGATGCACGTTAAATCTGACAAGAATTCAAACATCCTCCCATTGGTGTGGTGTGGTAGTCAGGAGAGGGGGTTCCTGTTCAGGTGTCATCCTCCTCATTTGACCATGGTTCAAAATTACGAGGTCTGTCTCCAAAATCCCTCAAGTAGCTGAACAGTGCGACGTAAATATTCACTCACTCACTTGAGGACGTGTTAGAATTCTAAAAAGGTTTCAACCAAATGTAAATTGTTATACGATATGATATTGAACTGTACATCCACATTTGTGAACCTTGCCAGAAACAACAGAAAATTGTTTTAAAAAAAGATATTGTTGTGAAACTTCTGATTTTTTTTATGAATGCCAATGTAATTGGCACTTGCTTTTAATGAGTGGGAAAATAGTTCCTAACGACTTGGAATTTCTGAAGGAATTTTAAAATAAGTATATGCAAAATCGCAATTTATATTTTGTGCCCTAAGAACTTGCTTAGAATTAAAGATATTCCTGAGCATTAAATTCCTCTCCTGTCAGTTGCAATTGCTTAGTCCAATGGAAGCGTTCAAGGATTCCTCAAATGTATGTGTAAAATAAAATACCAACATAAGAATTGTCTTTGAGTAAAAAATGTAATTCAAAATTTCATTAAACCTACCATATTACAACAAGTAGGTTAATTTTAATTTCTTATTTTTTTATATGAAAATTTGTTTTCTTTAAAAAAGAGACATAAATTTTGTTTGGTACAAATTTCGTTTTCCTTCACGTATTTTGAATAATTTTTTTTTGTCTATCTCATTCTTTTGTCAGAATAACATTTGTATTTTTAGGAATGTACATTGATATAATTGCCTTATCTTTACCTTTTTTCATACTTTGCCGAAATGGCTTCGGTCATTTTATAGAATGCCTAGGTAAAGTATGTAATAAATCTCACATTTCATATTTTGCCTAAAAACATCAGGCATTTCATACTTTGCTGGTAACATATACATTAGTATGCAAAACTTAAGAAACAATATACACCCAACTCTTTCTTTTTTACACAAATTTTTTGTCCTAGCACGAATCCCCCCCCAAAAAATTGTGGAATCCTGCCCTTTGGATGAGGACGATTTGATTGAATTTATAACAGCTTATATATGATAATAAAAAAGTTGATAAAATGACTAAGTCGAAGGGGTGAAGTTCAGCTATTAACAGCTGATTACATTCGCAAGGGCTTGAAATTTGCTTCTAGTATGGAACAACATTTTCTCACTTATGATCCTTACATAGAGCATGCATTAAAATTTCAATGTAATCTCAAGTTTTATATAGCAAAATATAAAAAATTATATAAACAACTTTTTTTTTTTGGTTTCCCAAAAACAGCCAATAATAACAGATTTTGAAAAAAAAAAAAAAAACCAACAGAGGTTGTTAATAATGAGCAAAATTCTTCACTTGAATCAAAACTGACATTTGTGTCAGACATATCTGACACATCTACTGATGATAGCATTTTTGATCCTGTTGATAATAAACGTGCACGATTGTTATCAAGTATCTCAATGAATAGTTAGTAAGTTGTGAAACATATCCCCAAATTTACCATAGGTGCTAGTTAGATATCATGGGTCTATGCGTCAAGTTCTTTGTTCTCCAAGATGAGCGATAGCATTACAATATGGTTACCTTGATATTTTTATCATCTGGCAATGTGGTTGCCATGGGGATAACATATATTACAGTTAATTTTTATTGGGTTTTTTTCTGTTGTAACCCTATTAATTTCAGACAATTATAATTGGATTTCTTTAAAAAATTTAACTATTTTAAATTGCATTTGTCCTTAAAGCCATTTGCTTCAGTCTTCTGTTGTATTTTGTGCTATTTTCGAATATGGATATTTCTAATATCGTTGGTGAGTACCAGGATATTTTTTAAAAAGTGAATTGAGTCCAGTGCTTTTAATTATTGCTATAAATTGTACATTTTCACTTTGTTTTGCTTTTTAAAAATTCTGTTTTGAACGTTCCTTGTTCGATGAAATTCATTAAAGGAATTTGCAGTTTTGGGAATATTGCAAATTTTTGGCACTTTTTAATTGATATTCATTATTAATTTTAATATATATTATGTGATTGTTTTATTAATAATGTAATATAAAAATACAATTTTTATTATGTAATAATGATATAATATTCTTTATATATATATATATATATATAATTTATTATTATTTTTGTTTATTTATAATTATTTTTGTTAATTATTTACAATTATTATTTTTTATTTATAATTATGTTATGTGAGTATTCTTATATATTAGGTCTACCAAAAAGTTCTGTCTGTTTCGGTTACAATCAGTTTCAACAAGTATGCAAATATTCATTTGACACATATTTAGCCCTCTCTTTTTATCACTGAATGTATACATACCGACCTAGCAAATGAACTAAAACATAGATGATTCATGTTAGTGTTAAGTGAGATGTGATTGTTTACCCATGGCTGTTGATAAAGTTCATTTACACTACTGTATTTGTACCAATTCGAACAAGGAAGAAATGTAAGAAATTTATGGAAAATGTTTGGTGAAGGTACAGTTTCTAATAGGAACATGCAGAAGATGGTTCAAAAAATTTCAAGTAGGTGATTTCGACCTTTCTGTTGAGCCACACTCTGGGCGACCATCTTTGATTGACGATGATACTGTCAAGATCATGTTAGAGAAATTTCCTTTTTTGACAACATCAGAGGTTACGGATAGGCTTGATTCAGCTCAACAAACCATTTCAGATCAAATTCAGAAACTAAGGTTTGTGTGGAAGTATTCGAGATGGGTGCTTCATAAGATAAGTGAGAAGAATTTGAATGGTCGAATCATCATATGCGCATCTCTACTTGCACGCAATAAAACCGAACCCTTCTTGGACAGGATCATAACTGGGAATGAAAAATGAATTACCTATGAAAACATCTTAAGGAAAAGGGCATGTCGTGAACATGCAAAACCTACCCCTCCACCTTTAAACCGAAGTTGAGCCTGAACAAGAGAATATTGTGTATGTGGAGGGACATTTGAGGACCAATACATTTTGAGCTGTTGAAACCAAATGAAAGGCTAAATTTGGAGAGGTACTGTCAGCAATTGGATAAATTAAAAACAACACTCCAAGAAAAGAGACCGGCAATGTTCAATAGGAAGGACATCATGCTGCTTCATGACAATGCCAGGCCACATGCTGCTTTGGGGACTCGTCAGAAAGTCACAGAGCTAGGTTGGGAAATTCTGTCGCACTCACCATACTCCTCGGACCTAGCACCTTCTGATTATCACTTATTTCTGTCCTTACAAAAAATTTTTTAAGGCAAAAAATTCAAGAATGAAAAAAATATCAGACAAGCACTGGTTCAATTTTTGGCTTCTAGAGATAAGACATTTTTAAAAATGGGATATTCAAATTGTCATCACGCTGGCAAGAAGTCATAAATAATGAGGGCAATTGTATTCAATAAAGTTTATTCAAGGTATGAAAAATTTATGCTTTTGTTTTATTCTAAAAATGAACAGAACTTTCTGGTAGACCGACCTAATGTAATTTTTATTATATTACAATATGATTATTATTATCAATAATATTTAGTAGTATATAATATTATATGAATATTATGTATAATTATTACTATAAAATTATGTTACAAGATTTTTATATACTGCATAATATTACTGTAAGTAAATCATTTTTTTGTTATATTGATATTCATTATTTATTGATCTTGGTTATTCTCAATCTCTTCCGATATTCTTCATTTGAAATAGATTTCACTGTATTTCAAAGCAGTTCTTTAAAATGATTTTCCGGACGATTTCTTTCCGCTAGGCTGCCATCTTGGATCCCATTCCTTAGACTTGCTGCTTGGCGTCTTGGTGCTTAGACCCATGATATCAAACTAGTTCCTTACCATCTGGCTTATATATTTTTTTACACTGTTTTCTAAGGAACGTATCTACCATTTGAAAAAAGATTTGGGTGTACGTTTTAATCAGATAGCCATGAAATTGCAAAAAAAGGGTTATTGCGATCAGTTCAATGAACAGGCAATTCAGTCGAAAGGTAATGCGTATGCAAATGTCAGAGACAAAACGTCATAGGCCAGTAGTTCCCAACCCCCGGTTCGTGGATCAAATAGCACCGGGCCGCATAAGGAACATTAAATTATTTTCATTTTATTTACTGTGGTGTATTTCTCTCGGGTATGTGCGACCTTTTATGAAAATCTCTTTATATTCCACGTTAAATCTCTTTGTGCTCATTTTTTGTGATTGCATTTTATACTGAACGCTTTTTTAAATAGAATTAAATTAAAATTATTTAATCAAAACAATTTAAAATATAAACAATCGACGTCCCCTCCTCAATGGGCTGTGGTAAAATTGTCAAATGTTGACTGGTCTGCAGCAGTAAAAAGATTGGGGATCACTGTCATAGGCGACACAAGTGTACTCAAAACACGTGTGGTCAGTGTGTGCAGCTTAATTCTATAATGAAAGAAAGAACAGTGGTGCAATTAAAGACATCAGCTGCATGTGCAAGAGAGTTCTTTCCATGCAATATGGTTAAAAGAAGTCACCTGGAAGAATGATCAAAAAGCTGGGGGAGGGACATAGTTTGACCAGTGTAACTGAAGAGTTCGGAATCAACAAAAGTGTAGTTTGGCGCTCGGAAAGCCTTCAAAACCTTAAGTACAGTTGTTGGGAAGGTTGGTGAAGGCTGCCTTAGAATAACAACTGCATGTATGACCGATATATTGTCCTGCAGGTGAAAAGAGCCAGATAGCAGTCAACAAGTACTATTGCTCAGCAGCAGGGTGACAAGTGTCATAGTTTAGCGTGGCCAGACTCCTTCACAAAGGTGGTCTATTCACTCATTGCATTCCATTAAAAATTGCCTTCGGCTGCACCATTTAGAGTGGTTTAAAAAGCTCAAAAACTGGACATCTTATCAATGGAGTCTAGTCCTCTTTATGCATGACAGTCATTTCAGTGTCACAAGTGATCCTCAATGCCAGGTGATTTGGAAAGATGTGGAGACATGGTTTCATTCCAGTAACATCACAGAATGAGACCATTATGGTGGTTCTGGAGTTGTCTGGGAAGGTTTTATGCTGAACGGGTGGACTGAGCTCTATGGTTTTGACATAGGTTTTGTAACCAAAGATCGCTATTGTAAGGAGGTGATCCTTCCCCATGTGTATCTGTTCTGAGTTGCTGTAGGAACAGACTTGGTTTTCATGGTACAGACAAAGCATAACCACACTGTACTTGTGATATTCAGCAGCTACTGAAAAGTGAAGATATCACTTGAATAGATTGACCAGCACTCTCCCCTGATTTAATTATTGTAGAACGGGTGGGATGCTTTTGGGAGATGTCTTGCGGGTCAGTTACATCCTCCAGGGAACACCTAACAACTGAAACAGATGCTGATTGAGGAATGGTCACTCTTTACCTCAAGAACTGTTGGACAATATGGTGCTGAGTATGGAGAGATGGTGCAAAGCAACAATATTAGTAAGGGGAGGGCATATCCCATGCTAAAGATCGTCTGTTTGTTCTTCCTCTTGGACATACAATCATGTGTAACGATGCTATGAATTCATTAAAGCCTTTTTTTTTCTTTGATTCCATACTATATGCATTGTATTCATTTTTGTACAACTATGTTTTAGTCATCGCTTAAGTACAAAATGCTGTTTCTCATTTCTGATTTGTGTGTCTCAGATGATTTCTCATGGAGTTATGGCAAAACAAACACCTATTAATTAAGTTTTGCACACCATATATATACGAGGGCTGTTCAAAAAGTATCGAGACTGAATTTATTATGCAAAAACATACATACATAAACAGGTTTTGAGTCAATCTCCTTCGAAATATGCTCCATTGGCAGTAACACACTTGGCCCAACGATGTTTCCAGTCCTTGAAACATTTCTGGAACTCAGACTTTGGGATGGCCTGAAGCTGCTGTGTCGAATTCTGTTTTATGGTTTCAATGTCCTGAAACCGGTGTCCTTTTAAGGTGTTCTTGATCTTAGGAAAGAGGAAAAAATCAGGAGGTGACATATCCGGCGAGTAGGGAGGATGTGCTACTTGGATTGTTCCGTGTTTTGTCAGGAACTGCTGCACAAGATTGGCGGTGTGCGCTGGGGTTCCGTCATGATGAAGCATCCAGAGAGAGGACATCCACAACACCGGTCGGTTTCTGCGAACAGCCTCTCTTAATCTCCTCATGACGTCCAAGTAGAATTCCTTGTTCTCTGTCTGGCCCTGGGGAGCGTACTCATGATGAACAATTCCATCTGCATCGAAAAACACAATCAACATGACTTTGATCTTTGATTGCACCTGCGGCGCTTTCTTTGGCCGAGGAGAACCGGGGGTTTTCCATTGTGACGACTGCTGCTTTGTTTCGGGATTGTATCCGTAAACCCACGACTCATCCCCAGTGATGATGAGCTTCATGAACTCCGGATCGTCGCTTGCACTTTGAAACAGATCAGATGATGTTGCCAGTCGTTGGAATTGCTGATCCTCAGTGAGGAGACGCGGCACAAACTTTGCAGACACTCGGCGCATGTTCAAGTCCTTTCTCAAAATTTCATCACATGATCCTACGGAAATGTGACACTCCTGTGCAATTTCTCGGACTGTTAAATGACGATCAGAGCGCACCACAGCCTTCACTTGTGCAATCTTGTCCTCATTGCAAGAGGTGGATGGGCGTCCAGAACGGGGATCACTGTTCACTGATTGACGACCCTCCTTGAATCGCCGAAACCACTCGAAAACCCGAGCACGCCTCATCTCCAAATGCTGTTTTCATCATCTCATAGGTTTCAGTGCCCGTTTTACCGAGCTTAAAGCAAAACTTGATACAGATTCACTGATCCGTGTTTTCACACATTTTCTTTTTCCGACGAACGCATGCAAACACTCCATTTGCGCACAGTACCTCCGCTAGGGGTTTTCTGGAATAAATAGAATAAATTCAGTATCGATACTTTCTGAACAGCCTTCGTATATATATACTTTTTCAAATTAAGTTAATAAAAGTATTGTGAACTTAAAAAAAATCCTAATGGTGCATAAAATTATTTTATTTGTTATGTTAGTTATTTGCTTGTGCTAATAGAATATTTTCATTTCTGATGAACTGCAAAAAATTTTTTCTTCCATAAATAGCCATTAGGAAATCTTTTAATTATGTCTTAGTATTTTTTCTTTTTATTATGGTGTTTTTTAAGAATTTAATATTAGACTTGTAACATATTTTTTAAAATTCAAATTAATCTTTTTCAGCATTGAATGTTATTTCTTACTTATTGATGGTTATATTACATCTCATGATTCCAACTGACTTAGGAGTCAGTAACCATACTTTCAAATCAGGAAGTCACGTGTAAAGTTAGTAAGTTTGGTAAGTTTTATAGATGATATATTATTTTTTTACATTTTCAAAGGGCACTCCAATATTCTTACATATGTGGAAATAATGTACTTTTTATTCATTGTAATGAATTTATTTTTCATTCTTACAAGGGGAGGGCAGGACTAAGGAAATTCATTTGGGGACGAGACTTAGTGCAATAGTAGTACGCCTTTAGGGTGTTCAACCCTCAATGTAATTCCGCCGAATGGCCAGTTCATTTTTAGAAAATAGCCTTCGAAATTCTTGCTTAGCGTTTATGCAATAAAGTTGTTACTATTGCCAGTGATCCAGCAGCATGGTTGGTAAAATAGCTGTTGACCATGTGTTCGGCCTGAATTTGAGTCGCACTGTCATTTTTTTTGTTTAATTTTTAAATTCATTTAATTATTTTTACAATTAAATAAATTTATTTTAAAAGAGGTTTATTAAATATTAAATGGTGTTTTAGATAATTATTTTATATTTTAAAAAGTAAAATAATTATTGTAATTATATAAATATTTATATTTTATAAATTTAATTATTAATAAATAGTATTTATTTTAAAAGTATATTATAATAAGTATTAAATGATATTTTATGTAAAAATTAGTTACAAATAGTTTTATAATATGAAATACAATACATTATAAATAAAATATATAATTATTTATAAAAAATGATTTTATAATTAATATAAAAATACTATATATATATGTTGTATTTATATTATAATTCAATTATTTTATTGTTATATAAAATGCTTGTATTTTTTAAATATATTTATTTGATTGTAAAAAAAAAAATGAACTTAAAAAATAAAAAAAATCAATCATGAATCGATTATAATTTATTTTTATAATAAATATTAAATGATATTTTATATAAAAATTAGTTACAGTTTTATAATATGAAATACATTATAATAATTATTTATAAAAAAATTATTCTATAATTAATATAATAAGAATATATATATTTTATATATTATTAGTTTCATTATTTTATAGTTATATAAATATTTAATGTCCTTCTTAAATAAATTTATTTAATTGTGAAAAAAATAAATGAATTAAAAAATTAAAACAAAAGAAACCAATTGCAAACCCGATTAAAAAATATTTTTATAATAAATATTATTTATTGATAATTATATTTATAAAATGTAAATATTTATATAATTACAGTAATTATTTTACTTTTAAAATATAAAATAATTATATCTAAAATACCATTTAATATTTAAATAAATTTATTTAATTGTAAAAACAATTAAATGAATTTAAAAATTAAAACAAAAAACCGACTGCGCGACTCGAAGAACCCAGGCCGAACGAGTGGTAATCAGCTATTTTATCAACCATGCTGCCAGATCTCTGGCAGTAATAACAACTTTATTGTATAAAAGCTAAGCATGAATTTCAAAGGCTATTTTCTCCGAATGGACTAGCCATTCAGTGGAATTACATTGAGGGTTGAACACCCTAAAAGGCATACTACTATTGCACAGTCTTGTCCTCAAATGAATTTCCTTAGTCATGCCCTCCCCTTGTTAGTAAACTTTCTGAATCATTCACATGTCAGATATTATTCTAGCTATATATCACTAAATTTTTTTTTGTAGTTTCACATTTCATTTAAAAATTTTTGATTTAAAAATACCAACTTCAACTAAATGTGGTATCAACATGTTATACATAGTTTGGGGGGAAAAAGTTTTGAAGTATTGTATTGTTAGTTCAAGTTAAGCTTGTTGCAAAGACAAATATTCAAAGAATTTGCAGTACTTACCCATTGAATTTAAAAATTCTTTATGATTATACAAGATTGGAACATTTATTAATGTTTAAATTTGGTATCTGAAAAAAGCTTTTTTCCTTTAAAGTTTCATGTTCTAAATTTTATAATACATTATGCCTATTCTTAGATCTAAAATGAATCCTGGCTAATTAATTTTATAAATCAGAGTTCAGTTTAAATTTAAAAGGAGGAAAAGGTATACTTGTTTTTAAAGAACTTTTTGTTGTAACACAAAAGCAGAATTCAAAATAAGGAACTCGGGGGCTATGAGGGAAAAAGTAATTCTTAATTAACATTTCAAAAATATAGGCTGAATGAATTTCAAATGCAATGCATACAAATTATGTTAATTTTTTATGAAAGGAATACATTTTAACCCTTTAACGCGCGGTGGTATGTCTCTGAAACCACCATTTTTTAAAAAATACCTCTAAACTCTCAGTGGTATTTGAATGAAACCAATGGTTTTAAAGATATCTTTTAACTCTCTTAAAAGACACTTGATGTCAGCAAGTGAGAAAAAACTCCTTTTTCTGTGAGAAAAATGCATCAGTTTAAAAGCCTTTTTTAAACACTCCAAAAAAAATTTTTTTTTAGCAAATAAAAATAGACAAAAAAAAAAAGACTAATTTTTAGTATGATAAATTATGAAAAGAAGTGCCTCATATAAAGAATTTTTTCGAGTAGTTTCAGACTGCGACCACCGCGCACCTAGAAAATGAAAATTGTCCGTTTCTTCTCTGGCTTTTAGCACACATGCATAACAGATATAGCCCTTTTTTTTCTTTTCTTTGACTCAAACAGTGAAATAACTAATAATTTATGGGGGTTTTGCCATTAATTTGTGGGAGGGGTTTATTATTTCAGTATTACTGCATGGGGTTTTAATAAGTTAATAATAAAGAAACACTGAAAAAAAAACTTTAATGGCTATTGAAGTTGATTTCAATCACTTATATTTATATTTCGTATTATTTAATATTAAAAAGTAATTTTAATACTTAATATTGCATGTTTTAGTAAATTTATTACAAAATATATAAAGAATACTAGCTTTCATGGCCTGGCGTTGCACAGGCTTTCTCTACTTTTATAAATTTTCCGTTCCCTTCACAAAATAAGCCTGACCAATATTCTTTTTCGAAATTACTTTGGCTTCTATGTTTCCCCCCTCTGCTAAGCCTGGCGTTGCACGGGCTTTTACCGAGGTTCTCCATACGGGTGTCACAAATCCCGAGGTACCCTAGTGATCTTTTCCTTTTCCCAAGGTGTTTACTGTCTTTGGTAAACACGGGCTTCACAAACCCGGGGTACCCTAGTGATCCTTCTCTATTTTTGACCCTTTGACTTGTCATTTAATTAATTCTTTCTTTCATTTCCCGTCTAGACTACAGACCAACTTTTTTCGAAATGTACATGTATACAAGTATTCATTTTATTTCTATTGGATAAATCCTTATTTGTTATTAATAACAAAGTTTTTGTATTAATTTTGATTGAGTTTAATTAGTTTAATTTAATTCTTAATTTATTCGACTTTTAATTTGAATAATGGTATTACTTATTTTTTGACTAACACTGTTGGTTATCCGACCCGCATGTTTGCCGTGTGCGGCGTCCCGTAAGAAGGAAAATGGTGTCCTGGGGATACCTTTGTGTTCCCTTTGGCCCACGCTTCGCTGTAGACGGGTGGCAGGAGTGAGCCCGCTCCTGTCAATCGGCTAGTGATACCTCTCTTCGGTGTCCCCGGAGAGACATTGCTGTAGGGTTAGTGCTGCAGATAAGGGGTGGCAGGTTTACCCGTTGGATCCTAGCCCTGATGCTGTAGCACTATATTCTGGGTGTACTCCAGGTAAGCGCCGTGCCTGACTTATGTCAGTTGACCGGCACACTGCCGCCCTTGTTGGACTCCGTGGTGGGTGGAGGCACTCCAGAATGAAGTTTGTTACGCATTTATGGATCCGTATATGCTGTGCGCGGGTAATGGCCTTGAATTACCCAATAACAACGTTGACAATATTGCTTCACATTCTCGGTTTTTAATTTTATCATTACCCAGTAACGAAATGTCGCGGAAGTCTCCCTTTGCAATACAAAAAGCTCTTAAAGGAATGGGTGGAGACCCGAAATCCGTCAAGAAATTACGTTCTGGCAACTTATTGATAGAAACTGTATCTGCTGTACAATCCAAATCTTTCTTGTTGGCTAAAACATTTATAGACTCCCCTTTAACTGTTACTCCCACAAATCATTGAACTCTTGTTGAGGTGTTATATCTGAGGCCGACCTTTTGTGCGCTTCAGAAGCAGAAATTCTGGAAGAACTTTCTGACCAAGGTGTTGCCCAAGTCAGAAGAATTACAATAAAAAAAGACTCGATACATTTGCCTACTAAGCATATCATTTTGACCTTCAATAGTCCGAAATTACCCACTACTATTAAAGCCGGATATTTAAACTGCAAAATACGGCCATATATTCCGAATCCTCTGCGCTGCTTCAAGTTTCAGAGGTTCGGGCATTCTTAAACTTCCTGCCGCAGTCAACTGACGTGCTCTAATTATGCATCTGTTGGGCATTCATCCACAGATTGCAATCTAGAGCCAAAGTGTATTAATTGTTCTCAGCCCCATTCATCTGAATCTAAATTATGCCCAAAATGGAAATTAGAAAAACAGATCCAAGAAATTAAAAACTAATAAAAACATATCCTATATAGAAGCACGTAAATTATTAGTTCCTCCGTTAACCCAAACATATGCTCAGGCTGCTAAACATTCAACTATATCTACAACCACCCAAACAGATCTAAGCATCACAAATATCATTTGTCCACCTTTGCAGTGTCTACAACCTATTTCTTCTGCCAATCACATTCCAAGCATGTCCACAATTTCTGTAGTCTCCACATCATCCTCATCAACTCAAACTCGTCTATTTCCTTTCGCATCTCCAATAAAACCAGACAAAGCAAGTAAATCTGAAAATCATTCTTTCATTATTCTCATTCATTCATCATAATTCTTTAATGCTATGGTTATGTTTCATTCAGAATTAAGATGTAAATAGACATGTGCAATAGTTTGTGCACCCTTGCACCTTGCATTAACTTCAATTTTTTTCCAAAATGCAAATGAATTAGTAAATAAAAGGAGATTTAAGAATGTATTGTGTTTGGAATGTGTGCTATGAAAATTATTAGGTGTATGATTAGAGACGGCCAAGAAATATTTTTGAGCAGTTCAGATGTTATTTAAATAAATATCTAAAAATGGTTTGTTGTTGAAACATCAACATGTTCAAATTAATGCACATGTAACTTTGCCACATATTTTTTCAAAAATTTACTTTCAGTTAGTTCACAAAATATTCCAAATTAAACTATGTATGTGATTCATTTTGTATTTAAGCAAATTTTCAAATCTCTCTTTATGCTTTTTTACTTTTTTATCGATTTTTAGTGGTTAACTGAGAAATGCACGGATGCCATTAGCAGTTTGGGAAACCCCTGTTCATCCTCTTCCTCATGGACAGAATGTAAAAGACTATGAAAAGACTAAGGCGGTGAGTTTGTTATGAATAACATGATTTATATATTATGTATGAAAAAAGTTGTTGCCAAGTTAGAATGTGTTACTGATAGCCAGGGACATCTTAAGGCATGGGCCAACTGGGCCCAGGGCCTTGGCTAGAATGGGGGCCACATGTCATTCTTGACTCAGCCTTAAGAAGATCACGATTCAAATAATTTCAAAGGTCAAATGTTATTTCCAGTTGTATTCTCAGAAAAACTAGGAATTTTGAACGATACGTCAACTGGCTACTTGTGATGACCGTTGATCATGTATAGGTCTGCGCCTACAACCATGATTACTCATACAGTCTAATGGCTGCAGTCGGTTGAGCCGGTTTGTGCAATTGTAAGTCACAGATATTTGTTTTGGGGTTGTTCATCTAACAACTTATCCTATGTACTGTCTAATTTTATGGGTCATAGGTGGAGCTTTTATTTGTGTAAGGGGCCCAGGGCCTCAAGAAGTCTTAAGATGTCCCAGCTGATAGCATTTATGTTTAATTTATATGCCATTAACATTGAAATAATTATCTTCATACTCCTTAAATGAATTCTAAGATATTACTTTCATATTATATTGCTTCATACTTTATAAGGAGAAATTCTTAACACATTTAATAGAAAGAATGTGCAAACCCCTATACTATTTTATAAACAGATTGCTTGTTGAGGAGGGGGGGGGGAATTCAGAAAGGATTCAACATAAAAAATTTGCTTTTGGTGAAAGAATACTTTATATTTTTCACTATTTGCCTTTATTTAGAAAGTTTATCTTTATGGATATACATTTATGCACTTAGTAAAATATTTTATTTCCATAAAAAAAAATATTTTTGTCAAAATGTTTATTGTGAATATACTTGATATATATTAAAGAAAAAAATATGTGAATCATGCACACACAACTTATATAATAGTAAAATTAATTAAAAAAATCTTTAAAAAAAAAGAAGTAATGTTGATATAAAAATATGCTATATGAGATGTAACAATACAGATGCAATGAACCATGCACTCTTTTGCTGTTATAAAGACACCAGTGTTGGGTACATAGCGCAATATTTGATAAAAAATTAAAATAATTTAATGCTATACTTTCTCCATTGATGGATTTCTTCTAGTCTTTTCATAGCTATATTCATTTCCTTAATTGATGATGACTAACTATATTTTAAAAAAATATTATTTAAAATTAGTTTATAAGTATTTAATTATAGATAGTATGATCTTATTTTACTTGAATTATAATTGCTTTAAACTCGACCTTAAGGTACATAATAGTTTTATTACAAGCACAAATCTGTTTTCATGTCTGAAATGTTTTTTTCCCCTTTTGCATTTAGTATAAGTTTGTGCCTGCATTTATACCTTTCATAAAATCACTAAGTTTTCTTACAACTTGTTTTACATATTAAAAAAATGCATCCTAACATTTATTACTTATTTTTGAACTTACTTAACATTTATAATTTATTTTGCTTTTTGTACTGAATTTTTTTTTTTTTGCATTAAAAATTTGGCCTTGATTATAATTTTTTAAACAAAAAGAATAAATGCTTTTTAACTAGCTTTTGCAGTGTTTTTAAAGGTTCTATGTTTTGTTTTAGCTTTGTCAAGTCCAGGTTGCCTGCTGACTGGAGTAATTTATTTTTGAACTGTATTTAAGCGAGCACCTATGATTTAAACAAGCTAAAACCTTTTCACTCCTCATTTATAACCTTAACTTTTACTGCTTGTGATATGTCTGAAGTAAAAAGGGGTTTATAAAACAAATCATGGCTGAAGATAATGTTTCATCAAAATTGGGAGTACTTTATGGACTGGATGAAAATATTAACCCTTTGAATGCTACTAATTTACTTCCTTGTTCAGCAGAAAGTGAAGATAACCAAAACATACTCTTCACTAACTCACACGCAGTCTCCATCATACAAAAACTTTCTGAATTCAAAGAGCAATCTTCAAATATTACAAACAAATGTAAGAACTTTGAGCAACCAGAAAACGTTTCTTTATTAGAAACAAATATTTCTTTTCACACAAGTTCAAATTGTGTATCTTCCAAATTGTTATTAAACACTAAAAGTGATGTAACTGATGGTGTTACTAGCCTAAACGATTTAAATATTAAATCAGATTATGGCTTATCAGCTGGTACTGTCCATCAAGATGATCTAGGTAAGGAACATCACACACCAACATTCCCCGATAGCAGAAAAACGGAAGTAAGTTTGCTTCTTATTTCTGGTTTATATGAAATCTTTCACTAGTATAATTTAAAATTTCCATTAGAATCACACTGCAAAATATATAGACTTAAAAATATATATTATTTTTTTATATGAGGATGAAATTTTAAGATTTAGGTTTATGGATTTTGTAAGATGCAAAGTTATTTTTCTCTTTTGTTTTCTATTCTTTGGAAGGAGGGGGGGGGGGGAACTAGAAAGAAAAAGAATTTAAAAAAAAAATTATAGTGAATGAGAAGCATCTGCTTTTGCTTCTGCTGTATTTGTGTTCCCTTGTTTGGAATATTTGCTCATATATAAATATGATCCTAAAAATGAATCTGCTTTTGGTTATAAGAAATGTTTATAAAAAATATGTTAAAAGCATTTTTTGTCAACTTTGTGTAAATATAGTGCATTTACCCTTCATTTTTATAATATTTGACATGTCCTAATATTCTAAACGACTTTTAAAAATTGTGATTTTCTAAAATCATTTGAAATGCGTTGTATTAATGACTTTATTTGTTTGAGAAATATATGCAATTGCTGAAAGCAGTTTTTCAAAAGTTTAGTGAACCTAATTGCTGGAACATTCAATAAGTGGTTCCAAGCTTCCAGTGTTTCGAAATACGTGTCTTACAGCTTAACTAAAACTGAACTTACAGAAATCAGAAAACAAACACTAAAAAATTACCATCATGCCAAGTTTTTTCTGTGAAACTCAAATTTTTAGTTCTCTTTTTAGCAGAAGATTTCAATTTAACTTAAAAAAGATCTTGTACATTTTATTTTTGATTTTAAAAATCTCCATGAAACCATGAATATTAACATTGATTTTATTTATTTTTGCTAGACAACAAGAAACGAAAAAATTAGAATAGTTGGAGGGAGGGAGTTATGGAAGGGACGATGTAGGTTTATAGCATTAAGAGGGTCAGATGGTCATTTCCGAGTATCACTGGATAAGTTGAGCATGTTTCGATGTGTTTTCTGAGGTACTAATAATAAGCATTTACAAACTTGCTGTCATGTTTTAACAAACTAAAAAAAAAATCTCACTTGCTATGTAAAGTCACACTTAATTTACACCCAGCATTTGAAACATTAACTGTGCTCGTGTTTTTATTTCTGGATTATGGCTTCCAGAGATTGTGTTGTTTCTTAGGATAACATTTATTTTATTTCTGGTGAATACACATTAAAAAAATCTACAAAGAAATGTAATTGATTTTGTGAAGAAAACTAACATGGAACTCCAAAGCAGAATACCTTCTAGTTTGGATGATACCCTTAATTGAATTAGAGAATAGATATTTATTACCTCCCCAGGATGAATTTAACTCTAGTTTTCTTTTGATGAGAAATCTCACCTTTTTTTCTTGAGTAAACTGATTTTATTAACGATTCAGGTCTTCCCAAAAGATGCATCTTAATTGCTAAGATCAATTCAAAGAAACAGACTTTCTATTTGTTCAAGGTTTAGGCATCAAGAAAAAGAATTCACTCGGGTTTTTTACTAGAGAGTGAAATCTAGTTTTGTGTGATACTTAACAGCTCATGAAATGCTTTCAAATAAAAAAAAATATTCACTTTAATTGCACCTATTCATTGATTCATCCAAAACGAGCTTCAAAGCAATCTCTTGTTGCATAGTGAAAATGTACTTGCATTTTTTCCTATGGAACACTTAGTGCATATGGGAGAAATTTATAATGATATGGATGGTTTGTGGAGACTTCAAAATACTGTGTTGTTGGACCAGCAGACATGTTTTACAAAATATTCCTGTTTTCTATGTTTGAGGGATTGAAGAATCAAATAGCTGTACATTAAACAAAACTGAATTGGCCACAACAGTATGCTCCTTCCCCCTACATGAAAAAACTGTCATCAATACGACCATAATTTCACCAGAAAATTTATCATCTCTTTCATATTAAATTAGAGGCTTATAAAGGAATTTGTTAAATCACTGCCAAAAGACGAAAAATGTTTCAGGTATCTGTGTTCCAAGTTCCGAAACTATGTTGAAAAAGGGAGATTTCACACACACACACACACACACTGATCCCCAAAATGCAAAAACTTTTAACTGATTCTCTATTTTTGGGAACAATGGGATTAATGGAAAAGTTAGTGTGGGACTATTTCAAGAATGTTGTGCTCAAGTTTTGGGGAAATATTGATGTCCCTGCCTATAAATCCATTATACAACATATGTTGGTTTAGTATAAAGATGCAGGGGGGGGGGATGAACTTAATAGTTTATTTTCAACACTCCCATATTAACTATTTACCTGAAAACTTGGGAATCTATAGTAAACAGTGTCGTGGCCCCTGTCCTATCTTGGACTGGGTTCACATTGCCCGGCGCGTCTCTAGGTGTGGAAGGAAACATATCATCACCAACAAAAGCCATAATTACAAATATTTATTAACAACACACAAATAACAACTACAAGTTCAAACTACAAGTAGAAACCCTGGAGTGATTATCTAATCCCTATATTAATCCTGATACTCAAATCTAACATTCAATTCTAACCTTTAAATCTAATATTCCCTACTAAGTAATCTCAGCTATCAGAATTGACAAAGGAGACGAACCCTTACTAACGTCAGGTCGGTTCTAAATCTAATCTCTTTGATTCCTTCAATGATTAATAATATCAAATACTATCCAATACACGCTAAGCTCGCTGAAGAGATCCGTAGTCGATACTTACATTTAATTTGGCAATTCCTTCTCCTACTTCTTTCTTACTAAATCTAGACTTTATATAGTCGAATTCATTAGCATAACACTATCTCGTGTTTTTCCCGAGGAGGCTGTGAAATAGAATAATTGCTGGCCCCAAAGTTACCCAAGAGGATTAATGGAAGATTGACGCGGATAGACCCGTCACAACAGCTTGGTGAACAATTTCATCTTGATTTCTGAGATATCGAGAGATGCTACCAAGAAATATTGATCACTATTATGCCTAGCTGACTACTGTGGATACTCGAGTAAGAAACGGAAGTTTGGAAAGTGAAAGCAAGTTCAGAGAAGCATGAAAGAGGGGTGGGGTGGGGGACAGATTTCACTAGGAAAAAAAGAGTGGACATACAATTGGGAGTATATAACTAAAAAAAAATTGTTTGATTTATTTTAAGAATGTGTTTAGTTCATTCTAATTGTATAGTGGTATTTTAAAAAGTTTTTTTGCAAAAATACTTAAATTGATGGGAGGAAATGGCCTGTTATGTTGTTGACCTGGGAGAGAAATTTTCATTTATTGATCATCCAAATTTTCCATTTTAGAATTCTGATTTGAATGTTGCTAAATTAAATGGGAAATCTCATTTGTAAGACATAATCTTCAAATTTGAAAGATCTACTTTAGTGTTTAAAGTTTAAAAATTGCATTTCTCATTTAAAAAGGCTCAAAATAAAACATTTTAAATTTATAATTTTTGCTCTATTTTTTTTAAATTAAAAAACAAAGTTTGAAGAGTGTGAAAATGATATTCATATTAAATCTGTTAAGAAAAGTCCCTTGACCTTCTTCACAATTCTTATAAATTATTTTAAGTGCCAATATTAAATTACACACTCACAAAATACATCCATTTCATCAAACAATTGTGAAAATAATTAGTCAAAAGCATTTTTTAGATTTTTTTTATCTTTACATCTTATGCAGTTGTTTTAATGGCTGAAATCATGTAAATCTGATTTTCATAATTCTGTTTCATATTTTAAACAAATATGTAAAGAATGTTTGGACTACTGAAGATCCATATATTTCTACAGTCCTTTAATATACTTTTATAATTCTGAAAAAAAAGTTATATAAGCCTGATAAAACTTAATTGCTTTTTAAGTACCATTAATAATGCTCTTAAAATTGTCTTATGCCTCCATTCATATAGTATAGTTTCTTTTTTTATTTAAATCTGAAATATGATTTTGTGTACATTAATTCCATTGGGGTTTAAAAAGTTTAATATCTGTTTTCTTTCTAGTGCATTTTTAAAAAAAAAAATTTGTATTTTGTACAATCCTTTACCTATTTTCATTATTTAGTTTTCAGATCAATTTATAAAATGCTTAAAAATATATGATGTTGAAATGCCAAATTTTGAAACTGTATTTGAATGTACCTAATTTTCTTGCACCCATTAACATTTTTTTTATATAATTTTTTTTTTAACTGATTGTGTTTTATTAATTTTACTCATTTTATATTAATTTGAATTGCATTGTAACCATTAACAGAAATCAATGGATTATTCTCTCATTTTTAGTATATATTTCATTGTAATTGGCATCTTTTTTAAGCAAAGGTTCTACTAAGTATTTTCAGTAAATTAATTGTTGTTAAAGAGTAATTTTTAACTTAATTTAATTTTAGAGGTAAACATAAGTAATAAGATAGTAGTTGATGGAGATGCTTGATTTTGTTTTCATTAAATTTGAAGTATTGTGAAGCTCTCTTTAACAACCCTTTCAATGAGGAAAAAAAGTGAATACATTCTGGATTGTGTTTTGTAAATCAAAATATAACAAATAACAATAGAAGCCTCACCTATTTATTTACATATGATAATTGAATCATGTTTGACGCTTCTAATTTTGATTTCTTTTACATTGTTGGTCTGTTCTCATTTGCATTATAATAATCAGTTCCCAGTTATTTTCAAGATTAGTCGTTCTGATCTGACTTTTATTTTAGAATATTTTCTGATGGTATTGGGTAAAAAATATTTTCCATTCCACCACATTTGGGCAAGCTTTTAATTAAGTGAATTTAAATGAAGCATTTTTGGAATGACTTAAATATTACACTTTCTTTCTCCTAATATGGTTATTATTTTTTAAAAAAATATGTGAAATAAACAAAATTTTCATGCATTTCATGGTATTTCCCTAAAAATTTTTTTTTTAAATAAAATATTTTTCATATGTATAACTTGTTACTTTTTTCATTTGCAGTTCTTGATTTTGTCATTTATTTATCTTTATTCTTTTGTGTGTGAGTATTTAAAAGTTTACTGAAGGAATATAACTTAGTACATATATATTACTTAATTTAGTAATGATGAGTTTGAGGGATGATATATGAATTTTTTTTCAAGCCATAGACTTTTTTAATATTGCTTTTATGTATTGTATTATTTTAACTCAAGCTGTTAAGAAGATAGCAAAATTTGTATATTTTCACTCATGAGTATTTTTCTTGAGTATAGTTTTAATTAATAGTTTCATGTTTTTATAATTCAGTTGTAAGATACATTTTCTCCCTTAAACATTTTCTTTTTTAATAATTTGATATAAAATACCACTCATCTTGGAATAGGGATGAGGAATTTGTATACTTGAAAAGACATTTTCCTTCTGCTTATACAATTGCCTTAATGTTTGTTTTGTTAGTATGTGGCACCTTGAAATGTTAGATTTTAAATTGCTTTTCTACATTGTAATCTATTATGAGTTATATAGTATGATGTTTTTATTTGTATTTTACAGAAGGTACTCTGGCTTGAGCATTGCAATGTAAAGTTTGTTTTTATTTGAAAAGAGTGATTTTATGTTTAGATTTCAAGCTTTATTTTCCTAAACCCTTCTTTCCATGAGCATGCTTTAAATTATAACATTTATGCACATGGTTATTTTTATTTTTAAATTTTACTTATATTTATATCTTTCAGCTTTTCCATGCTAAATCCAAGAAGCAGTCTTTTACTAAAAGTGAAGATCTTAAGCAGACTTTGACTTCGGGTAATTTGATTGAAAACCATAGTGAAGCTGGTCCTGATGTGGCTGAATTTTCAGAAGAAGAACTTCGATCAGTAGCCGAGCGTAAGTTTTAAAGTTCATTTTATGAAATTTTGTCTTTATTATAATTTTTCTTCATTTGGTTATTAGCATTTCGTTTTTAATAAATTGCATAATTTTTAAATAAATTCTTTTCTTTTATATTAGTTTAACAGGAATTTTCTGCTTAATTTTAATATTGGATTTCTTAATTATATTTTTGTATTATGATATCAACTTAAGGAATTGAATTTATAAAGGGCTTTTAATTTTTGCTAAAATTTAAAAGATTTTAATTTTAACTTTATTGCTGACTGTGACATCTGGTGAATTCAGTGGTAGAATGAAGACGACCTTTTTTTGTCTTTTATAAGGTTTTATTGCTGGACGACACGGACATGACACGAACATTAAACATATATGATTAAAACTTAGGTTGTATTATTAGGGCAACCACCCTTCAATTACAGATTACAACTGCATCAAATGGTAGCTCACCTGCCACTGAGCTCCTACACATAACCAAAACAAAAGTTTCGCGTTACAGAGCAGCGCCCTCTATGCGACGCTTTTCAACACTCCCCACCTGTGAACTTTTAAGTTCACACAAAACATAATACAATAACAAATTAAACAATAAAAAGTTCTAACACTAACTAAGCAATGTTACATTACAATTAAAATCAAGATATTTAGATACACACATACACAACAAATTACACATTCAATTACTTAATACAAAATACCAATCATTCTACAAAATATAAAAGCAAAGTATGTAAACATTCATTAAAAATTCACATTAACAAAGTGAAGAAAATTAATATATGATAAAATCGTAAATATATAGATTACAGAAAATAACTCAATTAGTTACAAAATTCATATTAAATTAATAATTATACTTCAAGATTATACAGCAATTGAACTGGTCTTCTTATGGCATTATTTTTAGTTTTAACAAGACAAGAGCGAATCTTACCATCTCTTCCAGTATAAGTTTCAATAATCTTACCCATTGACCACAGATTCCTAGGGAAGCGGTCATCATGTATGAGTACAACATCATCAACCTTAAATTGACAAGTTACTTTAGAGGGAGGACATATATTCATAGATCTTAGAGATAGCAAATAGTGTTTCCTCCAACGATTCCAAAACTGATTTAATAAATTTTGCTGATGTCTATATCTCTTAAGTAAAGAAAGTCTAGACCCAGTAAGGTCTTCTCTGGATACTCTTGTTACTGGAAGAGAAAGTAAACGTGTTTACCTATTAAGAAATGTGCAGGAGTTAGTGGTGAGGGCTCAGAAGGGTCATCATAGATATAAGTTATTGGCCTTGAATTTATCATGGCTTCGATTTCTATGAATACAGTTTCTAGCTCGTTCAAAGAAAGACTAGAACGGCCAATTATTTTTCGTAAACAAGTTTTAATTGTTCTGAAATGCCTCTCCCAGAACCCTCCCCACCATGCTCCTTTTTCTACAATATATTTCCACGTTATACCATGAGTTGAAAACAAATCTTGTACAGATGGATGTAGCATACATCTCCAAAAATGTTTCAATTCTAACTCAGCACGCTTGAAAGTTTTAGCGTTGTCTGAGTAAATTGTTGAACAGAGTCCACGTCGGGAAATGAATCTGCGGAAAGCAAGCAAAAATTGTTCTGTGCTCATTGAAGGAAGAAGTTCGAGATGCAAGGCTCGAGTGGTTGCACATATGAACAACAGCAGGTAGTGTTTCTTATCACTGCCTTTTATGAAAAAAGGACCTGCAATGTCTCCAATCCTGAAATTGAAAATGGAGATGATTCCAAAACTCGATCTGGTGGCAAAGGGGCGATTTCTTGGTTACCAGAACGTACTGTGTATTTTTTGCACAAGAAACACCTACTTAAAATAGATTTGACACATTGGCGTCCTTTTAAAATCCAAAACTTCTCTCTGACTTGGGCTAAAGTAGCCTCAACACCAGCATGAAGTAAATGGTTATGGGCATGTAGAATTACTAATTCACTGTACCTATCCTTGTTAGGTAACAACCATGGGTGTTTTTCTCCGAAATCTAGATCAGAGAAATGAAGTCTTCCCTTTAGAAGCAGAAGACCATGCATATCTAGCTCTGGGTTAAGCGAATAAATTTTAGATACCTTGTCTAGAGACTTTCCCTGAGAAAGATCTACAGTCTCTTTTGGAAAGTGTTTTCGTTGAATAGCTTTCACCCAATAGCGCTCGGCACTTGAGATTTCAGTTGAACTTAACGGGCCTTTTAATTTAATGGATTTTCTTTGAATATTGTTGATAAATCTCATGACATACGCCGTGATTCGATGAACTCTCAATAAACTAATGAATCGGGTCAAGTCCAACAAAGTCGAAGTTTCAATGCCTCGAATAGAAGCCGTAAGTGAATGAATGTCCTTAGATCCCTTTTCATTCACAACACTCTCCTCGTTGACATGTCTTTGCTTCCTCATCTCCTCTGGTTGGGTTTCATCCCAATCAAGTCCTGCAGTCCATATTTTTTGTAACATGATTGTCATCATTATCGTAAAGGGCTGAGACAATCCCATTGGATCGTAATCTCTCGCTACAGTCTGAAGAATAGTTCTCTTAGTAGCCTTTTGAGGAATACACTCGAATGAATTCTCTAAAAATTCACAATTTAATTTTATCTTGTCCATTTCTGGGGTCCAAACCATGCCCAAAATTTTTGACTCTTTAGTCAATCCCACATTGAAACCCTTTTCAATCCATAAAGAATTAAGTTCCGAGGAATTGGATCTTAATTTCCGTAGATCCATCCCAGCATTTAAGAAAATTTTAATTGCGTCTGTTGACAATCTATATGCATCTTTTATTGTGTCTGCGCCATAATACAAATCGTCTACATATAAAGATGAATCGAGCATTTTATAACCTTCCGGATTTCTATTTACAAATTTTTTTATATGATATTTTATCGTCATTGCTAAAATTGCTGGACTACAGCAGAGTCCAAATGGAAGACGTTTAAATCTTAAAATTTTATGTTCATCTTCACTTTTACCATACCAAAGAAATTTTAAATAATCCCTATCCTTTTCTGCGATACTTATCATTAAAAATGCTTTGGCAATATCTCCGTTAAAAGCAATTTCATATTTGCGAAATTTTAAAATTACGTCCAATACAAGAGGGGACAAATTAGGCCCAATATCTAGAAAATCATTAAGGGATTTTACGTTTTTAGATCGTAAAGAGCTCGCGTCATAAACAACTCTACAACTCGTAGTTTCATTTCGTTTAAGTATTTCTCTATGTGGCATAAAATACGACGAATCATATCCTTCATCTGAACATTCCTCAACTATACCCTCTTTAATTTGCTCTTCTATTACTCTTTTATACTGCTCAAAAATATCGGGATTTCTATTTAATCTATTCTTAAGATTTTCAAATCGCCTTAATGCAACTGTGAAATTATTTTCTAACTGACCCATTTCCGCCTTCCATAGCAAGCCAACAGAATATCTATTATTTTCAAATTGTATTTGCCTTTCGAAACCCTGAATTATCTCCCTTTCCTCCTTAGAAACAGTTTGGTTGTCAGTAATTCCCATCAAATCTAAACTCCACAAGGATCTTAAAGAGTCCTTCACGCAAGAAGAAAGATTTATAATCGCACTGTTTTGAGTTTCGAATTCTCCCTCCCGTGTGTAGGGGGGATCTTGTAACCCTGCCGGTACCCAACCAAAACGAGTTGAAATCGCATAAATTTCTTTCCCTATTCTGACCTTTTCACCTCTTACTATTTGCCAATAGTGATCCACCCCAATGAGAATTCCCACTGTGGTCTCGGACAACCCCGCAATGTGTAACCCTAACTTGTTCATAGCCTTTAGTGTCAACCGCGAAGGGCAGTGACCTCTGCCGCCGTTATAACTTCAGTAACGAGGCAGCTAACTTTTATTTTATTTGTTTGCTTCACATCCGAAATAAACAGCTCGACAACGGAGTATGTTTTGGGTGTGGCATGAGTCATTCCGAAGGAAAAAACAGAAAGTATTTCTTCTCCTACAACTTTTAAGTTTAATTTTTTCACTAAACTAACATGTATAAAACTTCGCGTAGCACCACAATCTAGAATTAAATTAGTTAACTCAATTTTTTCCTCATGAAAAGCTAGTACGGAACATGTTTGTAATAAAGGATCTTTTTTACATAAGATTTATTTTGAATAACAGAAAGAGAATGCTCATCCGGAGAGTTAATTTTATTCTTTTACGAGATTACTTTGCGGGTTTTCAATATTTTGATTGACAATTTGATTTGAAGCTGTTCGCTTGTTGTTTTGATTTAATCTATTAGTACATATTGATTCATGATGCGATTTAAGTCCGCATTTTAGACAATTACTTTTATTTTTACAATTTTTACTAATATGATACTTCCAGAAACAAATATAACAACGATTTTCATTACGTAATTTATATAATTTTTCTTTTACACTCTTATAACAAGAAAATGAGCAATGCATTGATTGCAAAAGATGCACACACGATTGTCAACAGTATTGAAACTCGCAGCCGTGGGTACATTTCTAGACATTTTTCTATTTTCATATTTTGCCTGTTCGAAACGTGGAGACCATGTATTTGTTTTTCTCTTGTGTCAAAGAACTAGCCGCTTCACGACATTCTATTTTGGTTTTAATGAAATTCAATAAATCTGTCACGCTTATGTCTTCTTTTGAATTTTTCCTTCTATTAAATTCCAGAACAAATTCTTCTGGAATAGATTTTAATAAAATTGGTATTAATAATTGACCAAATGATCCTTTCGTAACTCCCTGAGAATCCAGGTTTCGAACAGCAATTTCTATTTCATCGTATAAATTTCTTAAACATTATTTGAATTCTTTACCGATTCTAGTTTTAACAATTTATTCATGAATTGACTAATTATAATGTCTTTTTTCCCAAATCTTTCTTTTAAAGCTTTTATGCTCGCATCATAATTCTTTTAATTTAATTCTAGTGAAGCTACGACATTATGTGCTTGACCTATAAGTAATGTTTTTAAATACGCAAATTTTTCTACTTTACTTAAGCTTTCATTTTTATCTATCATACTTTCATAACTATTCCAAAATTCTGTAAATTTTGTTGGGTCACCTGAATATTTTTCTAATACTAGTTTGGGAAGTTTTACTGAACTGTGAGCACTTTTGCAGGTTAATCCTGCTTTCATCAGGAATTTTATTGAAAGATTCTGTTCTTTCTCCTTTTCCTAACACTCGTGCTATTCTTTTCACAGCTCGAGAACATTTTTCCTGATATTCCTCTGAGTTCGTTACATCCGTTTCTAAAGACTCTAATTCTATTAATGAATGAATTGAGTCATCAATTTCTTTTAAATTACTTTTCTTTTCTAATAATAATTCTTTCAAATCACATAATTCATCCTTGTCATCATTCGTTTCTAAATTATCTTCAACTTTCTTAATTAGCTTAGTAGTTAATGTTCTCAGCGCAGTTCGCTTACGTTTTAATCTATCTAATTGTTCCTCCATTATTTCGTGTCAATATAAATGTACCCAAGACTGCAATTATTACTATCAAATCTTCAAATTTAAAATCAAATATTTTAAACTCTTACCTCAACCCTGGCACAGTTTAGACGTCGTAGAACCTTCCCGGCCGATGCGCCACTGTGACATCTGGTGAATTCAGTGGTAGAATGAAGACGAACCTTTTTTTGTCTTTTATAAGGTTTATTGCTGGACGACACGGACATGACACGAACATTAAACATATATGATTAAAACTTAGGTTGTATTATTAGGGCAACCACCCTTCAATTACAGATTACAACTGTACCAAATGGTAGCTCACCTGCCACTGAGCTCCTACACATAACCAAAACAAAAGTTTCGCGTTACAGAGCAGCGCCCTCTAT
>BMAO01010772.1:0-26968 GCA_019973975.1 Trichonephila clavata
CAATCAACTTAAATTTTTAGAAGAAATTTAATAGCAAAATTTGGAATTCGTTAACCAAAAGGATACAGTTGCTACCGATAATAAAAGTCGAATTAAAGGTCAGAAATTGTTCCCAATAAATGAAGCAGGAAAAAATTGAAATTTATCTGAGTTTTAATGAGATAAAACTGTGAAAGATAATATTTAAAAAAGTGTATAAAGTAGAAAACTTTTGATTCGGTTTTTCCACTCCCAGGTTTTTAAAGATGTATCAATATTTTAAACACCTATAACTTTTTCCCAATTCAAAAAAAAAAAAATCCCAGATCATTTGGCTGACAGCATTCAGAAGCCTACCGCATACAGTTGAATTACTAACATCAAACTCAACTGAAAATAAACCTGGTTCTAAACTCTGAGTACTTTTTTCTTGGATTAATTTTACAATTTCTTATTAGGAATTCATCAGTTCATGGAGTAGTCTTCTGTTAGTAGCCACATTTCTTTTTCGTTTGGGGACACGATGATTCAGGTTTTCTTTTTGTAAGAATTCTTGATTGGCTTACATCAACTGCAGAAGAGATTTTTCTTACTATCACAGAAGTGTTTTCTTTTAGAGCAATAATTTTTACTTGCTTCCTAGGAGGGATGTCCATTTTTAAACATACGAAAGTACCACGAATTAAAAGCGCAACAACTAGCATCTACCTATGATACTCAAAGACAAATGAATGAAACTAAAGTAATCTAACTGATTTAATATTGCCAAAGCTGAGCATTTATACTACCTCAGTGCAAATGAAACCAGTTTAATGTAGTTTCAGGGGGTTTACAAACAATTTACAAGGATAACAATACTTAACTCGATTACAATTTGGGTAATATTGTACTTCTTTACACCGTTCCATTCAAATTCTGTTTTGAAGAACCACCTGAACATCATTCCATGCTACCGTCAGGCAACGAGATATGTACCTCAAGTTATTCCCACTTTATATTCGCAATATTATTACTATAGTTTAAGGTATCCGACTCCCGACTACCTTAAATTGTGAATTTTGCCAAAAATTGACAAACTTATTAGCTTTATAAAAATATCAAATGTATTATTTTCCGTTCACTAGAACAAAAACTACAAGTGTTTTAGTAGAAGCACATGTCATTACTTTAAGGTCACACAGTAAAACGCGTTTTACTCGAAATGTGTGTTTTTTTAATTGTTCAAACGAGGCAGCGATTGCTGAAAAAGGTTTGTAAATAATTAACGACAGTTGTTTCTGTACATTCTGTATAATAGTAGAAGTTTTTTACCTTCAGACTTATCAATCACTGTTTTATTACAAAATTTACAGTCCCTTATGTGGATATAATCCATGTTTTTTAAAGCAATTTCATACAATAGCTAAGATAAAGTGCTATGGGTTTTGTAAAGATTAAAATACCTCTCATCCTGAAGGTCATTTCAAAATTGAATAACTTAATGACACGTCAGAATTGGAAAATTGAAAATTTGTTCATAAACTTTTGGAACAGAATGAGTCACGTTTATGACATTTTCTTGTAAATATTTATCCCTTTTTCCCATTTAAAAAAAATTTCTCTTCTTAATTTTAGCATATTTTTCTTAAAATGTACTAAACAAATCTAAAAACCCCAAAAGAATCCCGGTATCTCTAATTTTTTTAAAAAAAAGTTGTCGAAGTAGTCGGGCACCGTAAGTGCGAAGCATCGTATATCTTAATGTATGGCGTTGTATTCTTAAACTGACTGTTGAATGGCCTAGAAAAAATCCATTAGGAATACAAATCAAATAAAACAAAATAAATAACTTGACAATTGCGATTTACAGAATGTACCATCAAAGAACTTTAGAGCTCAGTTTATTACATTTATCTGATTTCGAACAAATATAAATTCTACCTAATAAAAACATGAAAATTATATACTTCAACGAATTTATATAAGATATAGATCTTTCTTAAGCTTATCAAGTGATACTAAATAAACTATAGCAGAATATTTGAGCGCATTTTTTTTTCTAAGAAGCGTTCCAAATTCTCTAAAGAAATCCTTAATTCATACAGTTCGTAGCTCTTAAATATTCCAAGAAACTATCGACGTTATTGTTACAACGATACGTATATATTTTTGCAATAACATGGCAAACCCTTTCATGGTTAGGAGCCAAATGCTTCTAATTGACCCCATTATTTCTCACATATTTTAATTATCTTTTAGTTTTTGTGCTTCCAACCTTTTCTTTCCCATTCACAAATTTTTATTTATTGAAAATGTGATTATAGAATTTTCAAACAGAAGAAAAAATGGAATGAAATTATTCACAAGTATATTTAATTTCGGAAGCGCACATATCCATGAAACATTTAGTTATATTTATGGTAGCAGGCATATCGGTAATACAGTGTAATTTGTTACATTCTACACCTTTATAGTTAAAAAGGTAATTGTTTGGAAAATAGTAGCCTGCCTCTTTTACTACAGCTGTTGATTTATATGTGATATTTAAGTTATTTTTAAATTCATTACATCGAAAATCCATAAGAGGATCACATATTTCATTTTAAAGTTCACATCCTTTTTTTTAAAAAATAAATAAAAAGTTATAATATTCCAATAAAAAATCGCCCATTTAGATTCGAAGTGTTTGGGAAAAATACTTTTCCATCTATGTCAGTCAGTTTGAAGACATACTCATTTCTTAGGAGAAACATGTATTTGAACTTCTTATTTGAATCTCATGTTTTCTACAGTTATATATATTAAGAATAACACTTGTCAAAATCAGTGCTTCTAAAACTTTCAATATTTGCGACCCAATATTCAATCATAATTTTCCTTTCGCCCCCCCCCCCTCTTATCTACAGTAACAATCTATTGAATTCTATAGGATTACACTTTGACGCTAAATTACAATACGGCTTTAACCTTCTAAATGCCATCGACGTATAAACGTCTATATAAACGTGTCTCTCAGCCAAAGTGTTAAATGCCTCGGACGTACATATGGGTATATCCGAAGTACGCACTGCTATTTATAAAAGTATTCGAAAGGATTTGGAATACAGTACAAGGATGTTGACAATGTTTGAGAAGGATATACTTATATTTCAGACAATTCGTTTATTATTCCTTTCTCTTCCTCAATACATTATATGCATGGAAAACGGAGTCATTGGGAATCGAATTGCGTAAGTTTAATCGGAAGTTAAGGTATTAATTATAAACCATATAAATATAAAGATAAGTGTTAATTTTTGTATTTAATTTTACATATGACAAACCCATCGGGTCACTGGTAATTATTAAAAATTTTTTTAAACTTAGTATTGCTAAATTAATTATAAAATACATTGTAAGTGTATTATATCAGTGTGAATGTGTGTTTAATTCTTTTTATGTAAAAATATATTTAGTTTGTTTACTTTCGGTAGATTAATTAATTTTTTAACTAATCTCTTGTTTTCGACCTTTCAATATGCTCACGCCCCACAATTTGAGAAACGCTGGTCTAAATAATAAAAGCAAGAAATTGAATTTTTTTATTCATGCTGTAATGTCATATCACATTAAAATAATTAAAAATATTTACTTGCTCTTATTTAACTCGGTAATTATTTACTTGTGTAGGCATACATCGAAAGAACGACCTTTCTTTATAAACTTATTATTTTTTCGGTAAATATTCACTAATTTAAAGAAGATGATCAGAACTTAAAGATGGTGCGAATCAAGAGTAAAGTTAAAAGCAGGAAATGTTAGTGTAATTTAAGTATTAATTAATTTAAATATTCTTCTTTACTTTAATGAAAAAAAGCAAGTTATATTTTTAAAAAAAAGGAGATTATTTTTCAATTTTAAGACAACTTCTACAAGACAGAAGTACAACCGAGATTAACAGCTATTTTAATAGTTCTTTTACTGTGAAAAATAATTTTAACAGAAATATGAAGTAAAGATTAAATTTCTCTGCGTCAAAACTGAAGTATTTTTAATCACAACGGTGCTGTAAATGATTTCACTTATTATTTTTTTTATGAAACTGTTGCAGTTAAATCGTTCTTATATTCAAAACTATTTAAGCTGTGTGTGTTTGAACTCTATAATTATGTTTATATAAAAAATTCCTTACGAAGTTTTAATGATTTACTAATTAACATTGGTATCTGAATAAAAGTCTGTTTCTATAAATATCATTTAGATAAATCTGAAAGTAGTGCTGATAAGGAAATAAGAGGTAAAATTGTGACAAAATTATTAATATACTGTATGACATAAATTATAATTTGTGTTTGACAAGAGATATTTTGTACCCCAACAATAAATATAATTATCACCGAGTTCTCAAATATTTAAATTGAGCTTGGTTCAGGATTTTTTCCTTAATTAATTTAACACCAAGTAGAATTTCTCTTGAGTGTTGAAATTTATCCAGGACATAATATGTATTTCGGATTCAAATTAAAAAGAAATAATTTGTAACTACTACATAAGCATACGACAACATAATATAATCAGACATTCAATAAAATAACCGAAACACATTTAAACAAGTTATATTTGATATACCCACGCACGCAAACACACACAAGTAATTAATATTATACTAACTTACTTTAAGTTAGTGCGGGTTCTCAACTTGTTTTCAAATTAACCTCTAAGGAAATCTACTTTATGAATTGTTTGGAATGATCTAAGAACCTTGCCTTAAGAAAGAACACTTCATGCAGATTAGACTTTATATTTAAAGATGAAGAGAGAACGTAGATGACGTTGAGATAGTGATTGAAAGGAGAGTGTTTTCGATTGTAAGTGTAAAGAGAGTCTTGGAATATGTGTTTGTAGAATAGATTAAAATTCGTGAATTGGGTTAGTTTTGTACCCTGCTTAGCTGTTTCTTAAGTTTAAATAAAATTAAATGTATCCTTAATATTATTGGTTAGGGTTCAAAGCTGACCTTGGTTAGGATTTAGGATTTTCGCTCATGTTGAGGGCAGGCCGTTATGATATTAAGATATGCATTGTTGTTGAGTTGAGATGTCCGTTGATTTTACTTCTCACACAGATATACGAATTTGGCTCTTTTCAAAGTCTGGTTTAAGCAAAACGATAAGCAAGAAAAAAAAACAGGATAATACTGGGCGAAATTATATAGACACTTTTAGGCTTTGATCTGATTTCAATGTTTTAAGGTGCCGACCTTCCTCCTTATCCGCTTATATTATAGGGTAGAAACAAAATTTTTAATGAAAAATACATTAAGAAATAAATTTAAATTTTTACACTAACATTTATTTATTATGTTCTAACGTACTTTCAAAAATTAAGTTTATTTTTGATTAAAGTATGCATTTTAGAGATATCCGGGCTTGCAGTAGCTGAGTGGTAATTGTTAGGACTTTAAATCGGGAGTTTTTTTCAGTCAAATCCCGGTGCAACTAAAAGGAAATGATACATGTTAAATATATCAAATCTCCAAGGCAGTGATACTCAGTTTGCGGGCCATACAGCCTTTTTGAGTTGCCCGGCCATGGCCCATTGCACTAAAAAATTCAATTGTTTAAGAAGTACGTACTAAAAATCAATCAATGAAACAATCAAATCTATCAATTTTTCTATCAATGTGTTTTGATAGCAAAATGTAAGAAAGAGGTTCGATCATAGATGAAAGGAAATCGAAACTATTCTATAACTCAGTAAAAAATCCTCAAGTAAAAAAAAATTCTGAGTGTTTGAAGCTAATATAGTATTAAAATAAACCCTGAAAGTAAGAATTTTAATATCTTGATCAATTTTACTTTGTCCAATGTTACTTTGGTCTTATAGTGTCTTCAACACTATCCTCAAGTTGCAGCCCGCGTGAAATACCTGACATGTGAATGTGGCACAGTCGGAAAAAAGGTTGAGTACCCCTGCCCTAAGACCTCTCGTAGGTATAGTGGAAAATTTCATCGTATTTTCAAGTATCTCCTCATCACTTGACTCTTATTTAAAATTACGTGAAATCTGTCACCCATAGACCTTATGTCACTTTTGAGTCTGACATCAATAAACAATCAATCATTGAAAAGTTAAGCACAATTTAATAATGTTTCTAGAACAATAAATCTTTTCTAGCTGATACAAAAGAATGACTTCCTAGAATTAGCAATCAGCACGGTAGCAAACTTCCTGCCAAGCTATGTTCAATTTTAACCATAAGTTTGTGATCTGATACGGCCATAGATTTGAATTGTGGATTAGTGACATCTTTACACGTTGAGTGGAACCGAGTAAAACACTTTCTTAAGAGGTATGATTTAAAAGTAAAGAGGAATAAGGGATAACCTCAGATTTTGCCTCTATAACTTGATCGAGTTGCAACTTTACGGGAGCAATCGCTTTATAAATATTATGTGTGATTCTAGGAGTTTAGTAATTCAAATCCCCTAGACAGTTAAATAGCCTAAAGACTTTTCCAGAAGATTTTATTGACATTTTCCTGTGATTCAAGGGCATATTCTGGTAAATACGATAATGCTTATCTTTTCTTGTGCACACATAAGACGGATTACTTTGAGAGTGAAGATTTATTCGAGGAGATAGATGACAGATGACACAACTGCAGGACCTTAATCCTCTTATACATGGCTAGTATTTACATTTGGTTCAACGAATCACCAGAAGTTCTGTTGATTTAGATATTCCATTTTCAGGAACAGATATTAATCTCTCAGTTTTGATTGGACTAGAGATATTGGGAGTATATTTGAGAGTATTGCGACTGATCCTTCAGGGTTTAGTTCATGAACTGATTAGTTTCCCTGAAATGTATCAGACGCATATTTGCATTTTGTGATTGTTATATAAATTCAAACTATAGAAAATTTATCAATAGTAAGAAGTAATGAAGTTTATATACTCATGTCTGCATGGTCTTTATTAATTTATGTAATTAGATATGTCTCCTTCCAAGTCTGCTTTCACATTTCTCACTTTCTCAAGGTATTTCATAAGGTCTTTAGTGCTACTACTTCCTGTCAATTCGCATTATTTTGTTACTATGCATTATTTAAATCTGTGTAAATTGAAGAAAAGTAACTTACACACATTCCTTCACTTGTTCATCACGAAATATCCGAAACTATTAAACCAATACATTTGAAATTTTGTAGGCATGTTCATAAGTTAAGTAAAGATCTGCAAAGGACGGGTTTGGGGATTTCAACATCCAAGGGTTGGTGAGGGTCTTACAATGCGTTGTAGATAAAAATTCTCGTTTTCGAATTATTACACTATTGAACATGAAATTTGGAAAACATATTTCTTTTGTTGAGTGGAGATCCGCTAAGAACTTGTTTTACATCAAACGAATTTCAAGAAGGATTACGGTGGCGTTACAGATTAAAAAACTTTTTTTTTGAGCAAATAGAGCATCATAAAGGTAATTTTCGAAGCATGTTACTTTTGTTGAGATTCACTAAAAATGGAGTTTGAGGTAATCGACTCCAAGGGTTGAGAGACTAGAGGGGTGTACAAGATAAATATACTTTTGTTTTGGTAGTCAAGTCCTGTCCTTTTTAAATCAAGAGGTGTGAGGGCTATAAGAATATTTTGAAATACCTTCAAAGCTTAATACTAGGACTTAGTTAACTAAGACCTAGAAATAATGTACCGTGTTACTATGTCAGTGTTACTAGGAAACCCAGTGGCTGAGTGTTAGTTTAACGCGCTGCCACGCCAAAGGCCCGGGTTTCAAATCCCGGGCTAGACAAAGTGGAATTAGCCTTTCATACCCTCAGTGGGTTGATAAAATGAGTACCAAGCTTTTGCTTGGGAACTGAACACTGGGGGTTTCGCGCCAGACTGAAATCACTTAACCGAATCATCTGCACATACACCTCAGCGCCTAAGGTCACAAAAGCTGAGGTAGACTCATCAGGCCTTGTGACTTATGGGCTGTTGCACCCCTGAAATCAGTTCAGTTACTATGTCATGTAATAACCAGAAACACAGATAAGTTATGGCCAATTGGGGACCTTAAAAGGAGATTTTGGAGGGCAACTGATATTTCAAAAATTCCAAAGGATTTTATGATAAAGATTTAATTAATATAATAAAGATATAAAAAATATGTATCTGTGACAGAATAAGATAAGAAAAATTAAACTGATTAAATTCAGATACTATGATTTAATACAGAATTACGAAATTTTCTATAAAATTATTATTATAAGCCACACAATTATAAAATATGATGCACTGCTATTTCTCTAGTTTAACTAATGTTAACTCTAGAGTCTCAATGCTATTTTTATTTGATTATATATTTATTTCAAGTAATAAATAATAAAAATTTAGGTAAGAAACAACAATGCGATTATTAATAATTGTCTAAAATTTATGAGACGTAAATTACTGAAATTACGCAGCAAATCAAATGTCTTTAGAATTTACGGAAAAAGTACAGTGAGATTTTGAATCTATCGACAAATTGGTACCTTGCAGACTGATAATAGAAGAAAAATAATTTCAATGTTTTTGTGTGTGTGTGTGACATGAAATGAAATCACATTTTTAAAATAAGCAGCGAATATATATATATGGAAGAAATTTATATGAAATATAGAACATAACAGGAAATACTTAATAAAAAAAAATGAAGATCAAATCTAATGAAATACAAATAAGAACCTAGAGAGTCAAAACGCAATTTCGGACTTAGGACCGAATAAGTGGGGTTAAACTAGTTGAAGGCGCCAACCTTTGCAACTCGTAGAAAGATCAAAATAAAATAAATAGAAATTTAAAGTATAAAAATTCTAAGTATGAAAAATTCAAAGTATAAAAAATCCAAAGTATAAAAAATCTCATAGAAATATGAAAGAACAACCGACTACTATTAAGCAAAAAATTCTCCAATATATATATATATATATATATATATATATATATATATATATATATATATATATAAACTTTACACTTTAAAACTTTTAATTTGATTTTTAAAGTTTTTATAGAACTATTTTGCTTTTTTACTATGTGCTTCTCACGTTATATAGTGATGCGCCAGTAAGAAGAAATTCTCACTTTTAACATTATATCATAACACAAAAGTTGACGATTATTTTTTACAGGGATTATATTTTCAATTACAAATACATCGTTGACCATTAAAACTGCAACAGCATAAGAGAAGGATTATATAAACGATGATATCAAACTTCCTTAACAGGAACAAGATGATAGGAGATCTGTAGAGTATTAGGGTTTAAGGGCAATCGAAAAGCATAGGAGGGGTTAACGGTGTCTCAAAACCTGTAAATAAGAAAAAAATCGCAATGGATTTCTCACTCGTGTTCGTTTTTATTGAGAATATCGTGTTATTTCTAAAAGAAAAGGAGAAATAGCTATGAGTTCGTGTCGAGCAGTGACCTATTGAGATTACGGCAGCTTTTCTCAAACTGTGGGGCGCGGCCCCCGTAGGGGGAGTGATAACTCTACGAGAGGGGTGCGAGCATATCGAAAAGTCGATAACGAAAGATTATTTTTAAAAAAATTTAATTTATGAGCAAGTAAACAATCAAAATACATTCTGAAGTAATAAAAAATAAAATACGCATTTATACTAACGTATCAGTATTGTGTACAGTGTATTTTATAATTAATTTAACATTATTAAATTAAGAACAAGTTTAAAAATTACCAGTGATCCCCTATGGGTTTCTCATATAAAAATGATATTAAAAAATTAATATTTATCTTGATAATTTGTGCGGTTTAAAATTAATCCCTTAACTGCCGGTTAAAAGTTACGCAAATCGCTCCCCAATGCCACCGTTATCCACATAGACGTGCGTATGCGATGAATGGGGGGGGGGGGGAGAAAATGAATAAATAAGCAAATCCTGTAAAATAAGTAAATCCTTCTGAAACACTCTCAAGGTCTTTTTATTGCATTCGAAAGCCTTCGGAGTAATTTTATGGATAGTAGTGCACAGAAAAGTTCGTACTTCGGAAAGACGTATATATACGTCCTTGGCAATTATCGTTTTGGTTAGCGAGAAGTTTATGTACGTCGTTGGCACGTAAGAGCTTGTAGCTGTAGCGGGAAAGTGTATTGAATTCAATGCATTGTTATTGTTTGGAAGGGGGGGGACGATGAAAATTATGACTGAATATTGGGTCGCGAATATTCAGAGTTTGATAAGCACTGTATTATGGCTTATTGTCTCATGATATTGCTACTAGTATAGGTATAAATCGAACAACTTTCATGCAAATATTTATTCCATGGGCTTGGATGGATTACACTAAGCGCAATGTACTATCTCAAGTGCCTTCCACCGCTGAAGTTCAAGATAATAGACATGGTCGGCTTTATGGGATTGAACTACCACATCTTGAATCTTGAGTCAGGAAGTTTGAAGCACGATAAGCAACCCCACAGACAGCGCGACGACAATGGTGTGTCCAACGACAAATAAAGGTATAGGAATGGTGCCACACGTTATCTTTTCAGAATAATCGTAGTCAGCTCTGCGTGTAACCTTTTGGTGGATGCATCCGTAAAAAATCCTAAGAGCTTTATCTTCTAAGCCTCGGAGGCGTCGTCTTTCAACAAGGTGTCACAAAACCGCAAGTTATCCGTTGTATCCTTACCTACCGCAACGCAGAGGGTATTCGACCATTTCTCTGATTAACACGTTCTCCAGACTTCTCATTCATCGAAAACATTTGATCACAGGAGGCTGAGAAACTAAGAAGCCACCTTCTCTCTAGTCATTACTGCTGATCAAAAATAGCATAGGTTTGGAGTTGCATAGAATGGTTTTACCGTATCTGTCGTAAAGTTCAGTTCAACTCGGTGCTGAAACATACTATTTAGAAGCGTTTTCACTGTTAGAAGCGTCAGTTAATTTCCATGCCTGATTACACCTAAATTGCTAAAAATTTAACCATTTTTCTCCCAGCTATTTTGTATACGTACAATAAGTAAATCTTGCCATTTGCTTTTTCCTCCGGATTATGCTATATTTTAAAGGTCATCAATGTAAAAGTAATTATAATGATTGTTTTTTTATTTCCTAAAATGCAATCTATTCGTATACAAAACATACCTCTAAATGCTTCTTTCTGACATTTAGAGAAAAGAAAAGTTAACCGAGCAGTGCCGAAAAAGGTATTAATGGAAATTATATAGTAATTAAATTAAACTGAGTAAAAAAAAGCAATCAATCAAATTTTTTTCAATTTTTTTTAGTATTGAGAACCTGCATTTGATTATAAGTAATGGTTAGATTTACAAATTAGGCTTACTGTTCTCATCCTGATTTCTTAGAAATATTTCTAAGTGCAATGCAACGGGTTTCAAATCACTTAAATCAAAATAAAAAGCATTCACAAGTCCTTTCGCCAAAAACTATTTCCCAGATGTTGTTTCTTAAGGAAAAATTCCCTTAAAAATTCTGTATTAATTTATCAAA
The DNA here is from genome assembly GCA_019973975.1 of Trichonephila clavata. Lineage (NCBI taxonomy): Eukaryota > Metazoa > Arthropoda > Arachnida > Araneae > Nephilidae > Trichonephila > Trichonephila clavata. The sequence continues at coordinate 11,466 of BMAO01010772.1, forward strand.
TTATTTGATGATTAAATAACATCAGTGTCATCAACACTTTCTTAACCCACTGTGGAAGAGAAAGATGTAAAATAAAAAAGCTCTTGTATAAAAGCATTGTAATTATTTTTCAACTGAACTTACAAAAAATATCAAATTGCAATTTAGAATACTATATGCATTTATCTTGTGTTTTAAGGGGCAAAAAAAAGAATAAAGACTATTATAATATGCATTTATTTGATTATAATAAAATTATTACTGTGACATTGGATAATTTTTATTACTTTGTACAACTGCAAAGATTTTTTGACTCCGTTGCGAAAACTTAGTGCAATTGAAAATAATTCACTTTTCAAGACAATAACTATATTTAGTTTTTATTGGTGCAACAATAAAATAAATTTTGGACCATATAGCATTGTTGAAAATGGGCTAAAAATTCTGTAATCAAACGGCAATTTATAAAGGGTTATAATAAACAAAAATATTGCATATGTCAGACTTTCTAAGATAATTAAATTAGACATTTACAATAAATTTAATAATATTAGTGTATGGGGTTTTTATATTTTGAATGCGTTTACTTCATTTCGTAACAAAAAGAACCATTCACCATTCAACCCAAAAATGGTATTTAATTGCATTGCTACTACATTATTTATTTATTTGCAAGAAGAAATTATTGCATTCAATAATAATTTATAATTAATCAAAATGTTACACATTGCAGTAAACAAATATTTCGATAGTCATATTTTCTACACGAAAATGTGGCCTCGGTAGCCTAGTGGCCAAGGTAACGGACTAGTGGCCGGCGTGCCAGCTCAGGTGTCCTCCTCGTCACTTGACCATGGTTCAAATTTACGAGGTCCGTCACCAAAAGCCCTCGTATTTCTGAACAGTGCGGCGTTAACATTCACTCATTCTACACAAAAAAATTTCAGTTTAACTGCTTCATGGAAGCTTTATGCCTCTCGAAATGCCGGTCAACATTCTCTACGTTCCACAAAGTGTTTCATTAAAAATTGCTTCCAATTTCAGCAACGCAGACATAATATAAAACTTACTTAACATAACCACATCTTATAAAAGCTCTTTCTAAAATGTGTTAATCTATTTATCATTTTATAACTTTATAAGTATCAAAAATAAATAAACAACAAAATACTTTAAAAAAATCAAGATTCCCATTGCAAATTATCTAATTTTTATTTATATTTCATTTTACACACCATTAATATAATATGACTTAGACAAAACAATAAGTTTGCCTTTTTGTACAGAATTTATTTTATACTAACAAAAGAAAATCTACACTTTTTTAAAAAAATGTATAATATTACCTGTTTGGTCCTCCTTTGATGAACTGACCGGAAGATAGTTCAATCACAGAAAAAAATAGCCATAAACGTCCCACAAAACAAATAATTAACATTCTAGTTTCCATCCCTCATTTAGTGGAAAAAACTGCGGAACTGTGTCAGTTAATAATTCCCCATTGCCATATTAATAAGAACAATTTGATGTCGTGTTAAGAAATAAGATGTTTGTCTGTTTACAAAAGCAGAATGAAACGGTAATTAATCGAACGACAGCTTTACCGGGTTTGAGGGGGTATAGTTTTTCAAAATAATTAAGGAAATATTTCCGCTGTAGATTACCAAATGATTTCCTGTAATTGAACGTTTTGCTTCTAGATAAAATAATAGCAACTCCGTTTCTTTTCAAATGTCAAAGGTACTAATTATTGTACAGCACTCACTTCCGTTCCAGAACTTCCGGTTGGGTATCGATTATATGTGTTATTTTTCAACAAATTTAAAACGAGATATTAATTAAGCGTGTCAATTAAGATATAAATTAACCATTGTAACGATACAAACTAATTATAATTACATTTCTCTACTGAAGAGAAACATAAATGGATTCTTGGTGTATTTCCATGTGAACCTTTTTCCGACATCGTAATCTTTCTGTCTATCTATGTTCAAGGAACACGCGTGATGTTGAAGTTAGTAGAACAGAGTATAAACTCTTATGTTGTACTCGCTGCAATTTTATAGGATTCCTTGTGCCCAATAACTCTCGCGTTGCTTTAATTTCAAAATCAATTAATTTCTAATCAGTCTGCTTTTACGATATATGTTTAGAAAAAAGTAAAAAAAAAATACAATTAACAGGTAATATAAATCTTTTTTAAAAAAGTCAATTCCTACTCAGATCAAAAATGAAAAATTTATTCTAGTTTCTCTTTATGAAATACCGTAAAATTTGACGTACAATGTGTGCCTATATTTTCAAGCTGCAATTTTTAACTTTTATGTATATTCGTCGTATAAAGCAAACCCCCTTTTTTATGTACACAGTGCTCTTATATTTTGCAGTAATTTATTTGAGGTATTATTCCAAGTTTTAGAAAAAAAATGACATACTTCTAGAACTACAATACTTAAAGTTCATAAGGAATTTCATTTCTTTTAAGTAAACTATTTCTATACATGTAGGTGTCTAATTTTTTCCCTTAGGCTCATCTTTTTTTTTTAAAGCTATAATTAAGCGATTTTTTTAAGCTCGGTATTAAGCGCGCACCCATAAATTTCGATCTTATTTTTTGTGTTACTTTACTGTAATTACAATTATTGTAAATATGTGTATACATACAACAGAATCACAGTATTAAGTAGCAACTAATTTTTATTAATTATTATTAATGTATCGTATTGTCATCCCAAACAATTGTGTTCATAAAATTTCAATTTAACTGAATGCTTTAAACCGCGAGAAAAAAAATCTTTTAAGGTTTTGACCCAAGTCTCTAAAAATGAAGTCACCGTGACTGTATCTGTAATTTCTTAAATAAATAGTTTCAGTCAGTTAATTATAATTAAACTAGCCGTTACCCGCCCGCTTCGCTGGGTATTTCATGATATTTTATAAATTTTTTTTGCTTATATATATGTATAAATTATTGATATCTGTCCTAGCATTAAGAATTCGATTGAATTGAAAAATATACTTATACCTGTAATTGTCACCTGTTGATAAAAAAAAGGCAGAACTCATCTAATTTGTATTTTCTAAAAATCTCTAAAATTGAAGTATAGAATATGTTTGCTCTTTGTAACTCAAAAACCAAGTGGATTCCCGCAAAACCAATTTTCGGTGGATCTCTACTCCGTAAATTGAACATGCAAGCCAAATTTCAAGTCTAAATCTAAGAGAAAAAAACAAAAGTTTTACTATCAATATCCCCATAATCCCGTTGAGAGCCGTTTTCCAAAATAACCGCTCTTAGAGGATTCCAATTCAAAAAAAGAAAAATGCAAACCAAATTTCATTATTATAGTCGTTGTAGCTCGAAAAAAGTAATTTTTTCTGTCAATACGTCCCAGTAACCCCCTGCAACCCCCAGAACTTGATTTGCTTAAAATTTATTCTTAGTGTATCCCTATTCAACAAAAGAAACATGCTTAACAAATTTCAAGTATATGGGTCTAACAATTAAAAACAGCAATTTTTTTCTGTAACTCCTCTTGATCCCTCGCAAACATCCTTAGGAGTCAACTTTCGTTTTACTCTTTGTTAGATAAACTCTATTCCATGAAAGGAACATGCCTACCAATTTTCAAGCAGGATAATCAAATAGTTTAAAAATGGAAATAATTATCGATTACGCCTCTTAATTTTCCGAAATTAAACTTGGTAGTTGATATTCGCGAAACCCATTTTATAGCGGTTCTCTACTTTACGAAAGGAATCTGCTTATCAAATTTCAAGACTGTACGTCTAACAGTTTAAAAATGGGGATAATTGTCTATAACGCCACTTGAGCCCCCGCAACGCCACTTCTGGGTCTGTTTTCACAAAACCCATTTTGTAGGGAAATTGCACTCTATGAAAGGAATCTCCTTAGCAAAATTTGAAGACTGTGCGTCCAATTAATTAAAAATGCAAAAAAAAATTATCAATAACGCCCTTTGAACCCCCACAACGCCACCTAGGGGTCGATTTTCACAAAACACATTTTGTAGTGTATTTCTATCCTATGAGAGGAATCTGCTAATGAAACTTCAAGACTGTGAGTCTAATAGTTTAAAAATAGAAACAATTATTTATATGTCCCTTAACGCCCGCAACATCCCCTTGCGGGTCAATTTTCTCCAAACCCGCTTTGTAGCGGATATTTACTCCATGAAAGAAACATTCCTACCAATTTTCAAGCAGGTAGGTCAAGTAGTTTAAAACGAAAATATTTATCTCTTACGCCACTTAAACCCCCACAACGCCATTTAGAGGACTGTTTTCACAAAACCTTCCTATAGCTGATTTCTACTCTATGAAAGAAATCTATTTATCAAATATAAAGACTGCGATCTAATAGTTTAAAAATGGAAATAATTATCTATAACGTCCTTAAGTCCCGCAACGCACTTGGAGGGCAATTTTCACGAAACCCATTTTGTAGCGTATCTCTACCCCATGAGTAGGAATCTGCTTACTAAGTTTCAAGACTGTACGTCTAGTAACTTAAAAATCGGAATTTATAACGCCCCTTAAACCCCCAACCCCCGCAACACCCCTTGGGGTAAATTTTCCCAAAACCCGTTTTGTAGCGGATATTTACTCCAGGAAAGAAACTTACCTACCAATTTTCAAGCAGGTAGGTGTCGTAGTTTAAAAACGGATATATTTATCTATTACGCCCCTTAATCCCCGCAACGCCACTTAGAAGTCTGTTTTCACAAACCCGTTTTATAGCTGATCATTATTCTTCGAAAGGAATCTATTTATATCAAATTTAAAGACAGTGCGTCAAATAGTTTAAAAATGGAAATAATTATCTATAACGCCCCCTAAGCCTCTGCAACGCCCCTTGGGGGTTGATTTTCACCAAACTCATTTTGTAGCGGATCTCTACTCTCTGAAAGGTATCTGCTTACCCAATTTCAAGATTGTACATCAAGTAGTTTAAACATGGAAACAATTATTTCATAACGCCCCTTAACACCCCGTAACGCCTCTTACGTTTCGAACTTTATAAAATCCGTTTTTAGCTGATGTCTACTCTATGAAAGGAACATGTCTACCAAATTTCAAGTCTGTAGATTGAATAGTTCTGGAGATATCGTGATTAGTCAGTCAGTCAGTCAGTGAGTCGCTTTTCTCCTTTATATATATAGATTATCGTATTGTTACCCAAAACAATAGTGTACAGAAAATTTCAGCTCAAATGAGCTCTTGAAAATGTGAGAGTCGCCACAAGTCGCCAAAATGGTCAATAAGTCGCCAAAAATGATACCAACCTGGCTGTATCTGTAATTCTTTGAATAATTAGCTTTAATCAATTACTTTTTACTAATTATAATTAAATTCCTGTATTGTCATCCAAAATAATCGTGTATATAAAATTTCAGCACAATCGAGGGCTTTGAAATGTATTTTATTATTGATTGAAAATTTGAACAAGATATATATATAGAGAGATTGTGAGTAATAGTAGGAATTGAATGAAAAAATTAGCATAAACTATTGCTGTTATATATAACATTTGCACAAAAAATTAGAAAAGTTTGTTATAAATTTATGCAAAATTTAGCAATTAAGAGAAAAAAGTCCTGTCGGTTTTAAAAATATAAATATTTAAAGTTTTAAATATGGATCTCAGTAGTTTATAAGACATACAGCATGTTATAAAAATATTTTTGTGTTAAAACTACTTTAAAATTTTTCAGGCAAAATGTATTGAATTATTAAGAGATCATAATCTCATTAAAATTTTTCTTTTTAGAAATTATAATTAATTTCCGTGCATATTTTCTAAATTAATGAAATTGTTCTAATCTCTACACCGAGATGTTAAGATACTCTACTTTAAGCCATGGAACGTAATAGATCATATTGAAGCTATGTTGAATAATTTTCTTACAGACGAGAAAATCTATTGAAATTTCGTTCCCAAGACTCAAAAGTATTTTGTAACTAAAACTTAAGTAAATTTTCGCCTTATGATTTCATTAATTAATGTGTCATCAAAGATTGAGAATAATAAAATGTAAAAAATTTGAAAAAAAAATACTAGATTATAGTTTTATTTCAGTTGTTGAAGATATTGATTGCTATATTTTAATCATGTTTGCGTACGTATGGATCTAATTTATATCATAGTTGCCTGCATCTAAAAGTAAACAAGAATTAACTACAATTGAATAAATATTCTATTGTTCTATATAATCTTGAGATTACGCGTCTTTCTAAAATTCAAATCCATATTTCCATTACTTAGAGTATTCACGACTTTATTTAATGATTTCTAACTACGGTATGTATATTTCTTCAGGAGTAAGTAATTTAACACTAGATTGCCCAAGGAAGTCATTTTGACTGCTTTTAATTTCAATTAGAAAAACAATTACGTATATAGACACCATTTCTTATAATTTTTTAGAATATATTTTTTTCCCAAGAGAAATATTTTTTTAAAATATTTTTAATAACTTGATATATGACTGCAGATAATATAAAAATATTAAAAATTAATTTTAAACTTATTTTATTACACAGTAGTTATTCTTTCCCAATTCAGTCATTGTGACTGCTTTTGGGCAATAGGAATGTACTAAATTTCAGTCTTTCTACTGTTAAACATTTTTTTTCCTGAAGAACACCCATATAATTGATAATTAATGCATTAGATTCAGGAAAATTCTCTCTTTATGCACTAGCCTGCCATTGAATTGAAATGTAGTGCCAATTATTTCCTATTAAGAACCACCAAAATTTGTGATTGTGAACTGTATTTAGATCATGCTTTAGCGTAAATACAAGGAGTTTCATAAAAGATAGCCAAAACGTAAATATGTTATACGTATCCAAAGAAAAAAACATCTTTCATCAAATGAAGTATGGTCGGAATTAAAACGCAAAGGAGTCAGAGATTATTTAAGTGCTAATGTTACACGAGGCAAATACACTCAACGAACAATTACGTTACCAAAACATCTTAGGACAGGGCTTTATACAAGGGGTGATCAAATGAAAAGGTACGAAACGACATAAAAATGAAACAGTTAAATATTTGCATATTCCGCAAGGGAGAATGTAGCGAGACATCTCGGGATGCCATTGGAGACTCTGACTGGGATCAGATCATGCGCAGGAGAGAGCAAAGGCTCTTATAAAAAGCGGCGTCCAAATGATGCGAGCACAGAATTACTCGAGCACAGAAAAAGCATTAACTCCGATGTGTACTGTGAGACACTCCGACGTCTACGCAGGTCCATCAAGAACAAAAGACCGGGACTGCTCACGGAGGGTGTGGTTCTGCTCCATGATAACGCGCGTACACACGTCTCCAGAGTCACACAAATGGAACTGGACAAGTTCCAATGGGAGACGTTGGACCATCCGCCCTACAGTCCGGACATGTCACCCTGCGATTTCCATGTGTTTGGTCCACTGAAGAAACACCTGAAAGGAAAGCGCTTCAACTCGGACGACGTACTCAAGGACACTGTGAAGGACTGGGTCTCGTCACAGCCACAGGAATTCTGGGAACAAGGAATCCTGCGGCTTGTTCATCAGTGGGATCGTTGTGCTCAGGCCTATGGTGTATATTTTGAATAAAGTCTATATTTGTACCCACCGTGTCGTTTCGTACCTTTTCATTTGATCACCCCTTGTAATAAGCTTTCAAAATAATGACTGTCTTTGACACTGTATGCGGTATAACATCCAAGAAAGGATTGCCGAACTTTGTGCAAAACACCGCTCAAAGTGCGCACTTTTCCTACTTCGACCAAAAGACTGGCGAAGAGTTCTGCAGATTCAATAAAAATCTCATATGTAAAAGACACATTAGCTATCCCCATAAAAATAAATTGAGATGTAGAAGATCTAAGAAGGGTGTTGTCTAACCTAGCCCAATTCATAGATTCGAAAATCCTACATCAAAATGGATTCGCAAATCTTGTCCAAACGAGCTAATGCCCCAGCTTACTGGAACCTTTTTATTTTTCAAAAAATTCTAAATAAATTAAAAAGATGGATTTTTTAAAAAGAACAGTAAATGAACAACATTTTTTAACAATTTTAAACTTTATTCAATAAACATAGATATACAGTTTTTATATTAAAAATTTGAAGATCATTAAAAAATATATTTATTTGTATTACATTTTTACAATAAAATAATCAAAAAATTGAATTATTCACTTAGATATAGATTCCATCAATCACAAAAATATATGTATTTAAATTTTAAAAAAATAATGCTTTCAGTAACACAAGACACACAGTTGTCAAGATAAAATTAATATAATTACATTTCTTGTGTATGATTCAAATAAAAAATTCATAATTATTGCGAAAAATATTCATAAAGAATTTGGGAAAAAATCAAAGAAATATAAAATTGAAAAATCATTCTGTTGCAATTTTTGAAGTGAGTTGAGGCAATAAAAAAAACAAGAGAGAAATGTTTCTATTTCATTATCTAACATTAAAAAAACCCATCTTCTGCCCTAAATTTTTATGTATGCAGCAATATGTTTATATTTTTAATGATTAACGCTGTTTTTAAAGTTCATTCGATTGTTTGGTTTCGAGATTCATGGATTCATCTACCGGATCTCTGAAAGGAAAAGAAATAGTCAGTGTTATTCTTACGATTATTTATGACAAATAAAACACATTTTATTTTTTTCTCATAAAATTTCACATATTTGTCTTCTTTTAATATAATCACCCCCCCCCCCCGCCCATACTTTACGGAAGAAAACAAGACTTTTATAATATTTCGCATCCCATCGCGATGCTAAAATATTAAAATTTTATGCATCATTTGAAAAGAATATATTGTTTAAAAATGTTTACGACCTCATAATACACTCATGTCCATAAATTAAGGATAATGAAGTTCAGGCAAAGAAAGAGACAGAAGCAAAACAAATTTGACTTATTTGTAAAGTCTATTTATTAAACAAATAGTAAAGAGCAAAAAAGATGCTATATGTTTGACATAATTAATAAAAATTGCGATTTTTACTCCCTGGAGCAAATTTTAAAAAACAATCTATTTACAAAAAACAGCATAGCATGGTTAGTATGATGGTTAATACGGAGTACGTCACCCCGACGATGCAATACAGACCTTACAACGCCTACGCATGCTGAGTATCAAATTATGAATCTGATCTTGGGGAATATTACACCACTCATCAAGCAATGCCCTCCGAAGTTCCGGTAGACAGGTGGGAGGGGGTTGACGGGCTGCAATTCGTCGGCCAAGCATATCCCGCATATGCTCTATTTGGATTCAAGTGCGGTGAGTATGCTGGCCAATCCATACGGGTGATATCCTCCGATTGACGGCATTCGTCTACAATGTTTGCACGGTGAGGACGGGCGTTGTCATCCATAAACAGAAATTCAGCACCCATGGCGCCCCGAAACAAACGTACAAGTTGTTCCAGAATGACATCCTGATAGATGTGGTCTGTCATCGTTACACTCTAAACATGTAGGTCAGTTCTGGAATTAAGAATAATTCCTCCCCAAACGAGTCATCCTGCACCACCGTAACGGTGTCGTTTAATGGTGTTCTCTTGGTGGTAACGGCTACATGGCGCTCTCCATATGAAAGTCCGGCGAGAATCAGACTGCAAAATAAATCTGGACTCGTCGGAAAACATCACACAAGACCACTGCTGCGGTGTCCACAATGCATGCTCTCTTCTCCAGGTTAATCGCGGCGACAGTGAGTTGCGGTAAGGGGAACACATCTGACAGGCCTACGAGCATATAGACCAATGTACTCTAAGCGTCTGTACACGGTCTGCCTTGAAACTGTCGTACCGGTAGCTGAAGAGAGCGACGAGATAGGTCTGATGCTGTGCTCCGTCTGTTTCTTTTGGCAGTAACTGCCAAATACCGGTCCTCATTCGGCGTTGTAACGCGGGGGTGACCTGTGCTGTAACATCTACTCACATTACCATCATCTTGGAAGAGTTGTCAAAGCCTAGAGATGAAACTCTGGGCGATTCCAAGTTCCTCAGATACTTCCAGCTGGGTACGTCCCCATTCCAGTTGTCCGATAACTCTACCACGTAAAAAATCATCCAAATGCTTCCTTTTGTGCTATAACTATGCGGTTATTGCACTGAAAGGCTTTTAGAGCGCTTGTGAACAATTTTACTTCTTTGCCACCATTCCTTATATACCCCTCTCTTACACTCTCGTCATTGTGACGTACTATCCGCGCCATCTGGTGGTTTCCTGTAATTTGCATATTCTTCTTCAAGATGTGTGTGATAATTCTACAGGTGAAATTTTTATTTTAGAGTTCAATTTCTGTGTGATTCTGAATTATCCTTAATTTATGGACATGAGTGTAAATAAAGGATTCAATGGCTTTCATATTTATCATTTATTTCGCTTAAATACATAAATAGTTCTTGCCAAATCGCTAAGAGATAATGAAGTTGTATTTAAAAGATTTCTTGTAAAGGCTGTCTTCGGTAAATAAACGAAAGTCTGAAATAAACTTACAGAACATTTTCAGACAAAAAAATGCCTCAATTTTCATAAAAATTTGCAACATTATAATTTATACGTCTGTTAACAATATAGATTTTTTAAAAGTTAAAAATATTCTATATATTCTTATTTTTACATTTTAACTCACAAAGGGATCGCACATTTAACATTAGGATATAGGAGAAAAAAATGCAGAAGCCCATTTTATGTCAAAAAAAAAGGAATCAAATCTGATAAAAATGAAAAGTATGTTAAAATATACTGCTCTCTATAGGATATCGAAGATGAATATAATATTAATCTTTCAGAGAAATCTGTTACATCTGAAAAAATATTTTAAATTCGAGGCCTATTCTTTAACATTAACAGAAGATAACCTTAAATCTCTGTAAAAAGTTTTGAGAAAAGGTATACTTGTGCACAAACAAGTTTCTCATTAATATTCAATTTCAAAAAAATGTATCTTTCTTTTTTCAATAAAAGAAAACTATGTATGTGTGCACGTAGTATATTTTAAATTTTTAAAAATTATTTTTCTTACGGTAGACCTATTATCTTTTACCATAATAGTTAATAGTCAGTTATTTCTACAATCTTAAGATTAACAAATTGACCTTTACAAAATTGTACAGGTCATTGCAGAATCCATGTCACAGATTTTAAAGATGGTTAGGTACAAAAACTTCAAGTATTTATCAATAGTAAGCATGTGTTGTGGTAATGTCTATGGAGTTATTCGCATTTGAACAATGAGCAACGTGTTTTTTAGAAGAGTTATCTGAATATATTTACAATTAAAATGAGCCTCTTTAAACATTTATAGACATGTTTTTAAATTATGTGTTGCTAGGATACACTCACCAATGATGCAGTAGGTAAAAAATTTGTTTTTTTTTAAAGTCTGTTTCTTGTTCTACAAAAACGCGCAATTTAATTCCATTCAGTTGAGATAAAAAAATCCGTTTATTGCTCTGTGTAACCTACTATATTCTTTAAAATATTAAAACGAGTTCCGAAATAACTTACTTTTATAAACAGTTTACACAGTTGCGATTTATTTTAGTTTTATTTTCATAATTGTGTTGCGGTTCGATAATTCAGACTAATATTTAAATTCTTTCAAGTTCACGAAGTCTTTATTACATTTATATTATATTTAAATTTCCAAGTATATGATAAACATTATTTAATAATAATTATAAATGTTTAAATTCTCTATTTGTATTGCCTGACTTTTGTAGCCGTCTATCTTTCGTTTGATATTTAATTTATCATAAATGCAAAGTTGAGACTTACTGTGAATTTAAATTAACATTGTATGATTTTCTACTTCCAGTGCTTGACTTTTTTGTTGACATTCCATAGATTTGATTCTGAATATAAGCTGTTGGAGGACCGTATTGAAATTTATTAGTTGGAATTTTATTACTTGATTCACTTGAATTTGAAGCAGTATTAGTTCTTCTAATCACCATGGATCTCTGTCTGAGTTGGTGATTTAGCTTTGCATTTTGTGACAAATTACTCGGTGATTGTTCAGAAGATATAATTTTCGGAACTGCATCAGCTGAAGCAGGTTTCATCAGACTCTGAGTTGTATTTGGCCTCAAGTCATACTTCCTTTGTTGCTTAAAGTTATCAGCTGAGTACTGTTTCATATTGAGCAACCCAGGAACAAATTTTCTTTGCTGTAATTGATTCATATTAGATGTGACCGCATTACGCTGTCTATTAAAAGAACCATGTTCAACGTTGTACAGATTGTCTTTTATATTCTGTGGAGTGATTCGACACATATTATAAAATTTCTCGTTTAGCACCTTCACTTCATTAGGATTGTTCATATTTACTGAACCACTGGAGAAATCGCTTTTGCTCTCACTAATTTCAAGATAATCATTTTCTTCTGGATGACTTATGAAATCTCCAGGGTGTCTAGGAAGATTTACTCCTGTTTTTCTTGTTGCTGGTTCTTTTATTTCTCTCACTGGACGATTACTTTTATACGAACGGAAAGGTGGTTCTGAAACATTGTACGCCGTAGAATTTGGAATCGATGGTTTATCAGAAATCGTAGACCTTATTTTTGAAGATTCTTTTTCTGTCTTAGAAATCAGAGGGTTTGTTTTAAAGTTGTTTCTCCTTGCTGCTTTTGATTCTATGTCACCGTGATCTCCATCACCTATTCGTCTTCTGATGTCCGCAATATTTCTAGATTCCCTTTCACTTCTACTTCCAGATAATTTAGATTTATTGTTGGCTTCATGGTCAAAGTAGCGAGAAATGTATGTACCACCCCTGGTCTTGGAATATTTTGAGTTCCGGCTTCCTGATATTTTAGAATCGGATTCATATGTATGTGTCGAAGAGTGGGATTTCCTTCGGCATTCTAACTGGTAGATAAAAGAGTTCTCTAAATCTCTCGGAGGAAACAAAACTTCTTTCATCAAAGTGTCTTGTAAATTGTAAAACATGGCCGATACTTTGTCATATTTTCCTCCTGTTACTAAATGAAGTCGAATTCTTTCCATTGGCTGATTAAGTCTGTCAGCCATGATTTCTATAACCTAAAAAAATATTGAGTAAAATCTTGAATTCAATGAACGAAATAACATCACATTTTGATCAATACTTTAAAACAATTAATGCTAGAAACAAATATAAATTTTAGATGTTTTGTCAGTTGATTTTGTTATTGAATCTAATATGTCTCTATAGAGTTCACATAGGAAAGTGACTTAAACAGTGATAGGTGAATAATTCAATACCTAAAATTATTTTTCAAACAATTTTTTGAAACGTTTATAACATTCAAGTAAAAAGAAAAATTATGAAACTCATAACGTGGAAAACTGTTACTAATGCTTAGCACTAAACTTATTAGTTAAGGTTGGCTATTAGTAAAACTACCTTAAAATTGTGAATTTTGCAAAAAATTGACAAATCTTTTTTATGATTTATTTTATACGCCATTTTATTAGCTTTACAAAAATACCAAGTTTATTATTTTCCGTTCGCTAGAACAAAAACTACAAGTGTTTTAGTAAAAACAGATGCCATTACTTTAAGCAAAAGGTCATACTATAAAACGCGTTTTACTCGAAATGTGTGTTTTTTTTAAAATGCCCAAACTGGACCAGCAATTGCTAAATAGATTTTGAAATTAATTAAATGAAATATTTTGAGTATGTTCTGTATACTAGTAGAAGTGTTTTAACCTTCAGTTTTATTACAAAATTTACAGTCCCTTATGTGAATGTATTCACTGTTTTTGTAAACAATTTCATATAATAACTATGATAAAGTACTCTAGTGTTTGTAAAAATTAGTATATCTTTTATATTGAAGGTCATTTGAAAAGTAAATAACATAGCAACCCTTCAGAATTGAAGAATTGAAAATTTGTTCATAAACTGTTTGTACAGAATGGGCCCCGGTTATGTAATTTCTTGAAAATTTTTTCAAAATCTAATACTATAAAACGCGTTTTACTCGAAATGTGTTTTTTGGAAAATGCCCATACCGGACCAGCAATTGCTAAAATTGTTTTGTAATGAATTAAATGAAATTTTTTCAGTAGTATTTTTTCACTTCTACTAAGTGTTTTAACCTTTAGTTATACTACAAAATTTAAAGTCCCTTATGTGAATATATTCACTGTTTTTTTAAACAATTTCATATAATAACTATGATAAAGTGCTCTAGTGTTTGTAAGAATTAATATATCTCTTATACTGAAGGTCATTTGAAAAGTAAATAACGTAGCAACCCTTCAGAATTAAAAAATTGAAAATTTGTTTATGAACTTTTTGTCCAGAATAGGCTCCGGTTATGTAATTTTTTAAAATTTTTACCCACTTTAGTAATAATAATTTTTTTCTCTTCTTAATTTTAGCATATTTAGCTTCTTAATTTAGCATTAAAATGTACTAAACAAATCTAAAAACAATGAAAAAAAAACCAAATTTCTAATTTTTTTTTTAAAAAAAAGTTGTCGGAAGTAGTTGGATACCTTAAATATTGTCCAAATGATTAATTATTTTTATCTAATTAATTTTTATTAATTTCTAAAACTATAAACTATTTTTAACGCAACAAATATATAGTCAGATAAAAATATTTTTTAAGAGTAAAATCTACTAAAACATTTTAGAGAAAATATTTTTATTTACCTCAGGTTCAAATTTACGTTTTAAATCCATACGATGCTGGGGAAGTCTATTTTTTAAGCTCGTATCCTTTGTAAGCCATGGATGATTTCCAGCACCTACAATTCCCAAACGCTTAAACTGGTTTGGCTGCAGCAAGCTTTCCAATAAATTAGAGCAATCTGTAATTTTTATTAAAAAATTAAATTTCCCTTAAATTATTTTCTTGAATTACATTAACAGAAAAAAATTAAACTCAATGAAATAAATGTACTTTTAAGAGCCGAGCCTTATAAAATAATAAGCTAATGTTAATTAAGCTAATAAAATATTCCTATTTTTATTCACTCCTGATCGATGACGATAGAGCATCTCGAACAAAACGTATCACAAATTTGACACTGCTTTAACGAGAAGTTAGAATCGATATCTAAACAATTTAATATAGTTTTTCTCAAACTTTCAATGTTCGCGACCCAATATTCAATCAGTTTTCATCACCCCTCCCCCTTCCCTTCCGAACAATAACAATTTATTAAATTCAATAACGTTATAAATTGATGCTAAACCTGCAATGCAACTTTAACCTCTTAATTGCCACTGGCGTATATAAACGTCTCGCTCAGCCAGTGCGTTAACTGCCTCGAACATATATATACATCTTAAGTATAATCTTTTCTTTGAACTGGTATCCATAAAACAAATGCGAAAGCTTTGTAAAGCTATAAAATGAACTCGACAGTGTGTGTCTGTGTGTGTTTGCGAAGGATTTACTTGTTTCATATGATTTGTTTATTTATTCCTTTTCTACCTTTCCCCCAATACACATACTCTCATCTA